>JAPPVO010000031.1:24984794-25024141 GCA_030407325.1 Camellia japonica | reverse complement strand
TGACTTCTCTTGAGAGTCCTTTATGGAAAGAAGCGATCAAAAGTGAGATTAACTCCATCTTACAAAACCACACCTGAGAGTTGGTAGATTTACCTCCAGGTTGTAAGCCTTTAGGCTGCAAATGGATTTTTAAAAGAAAGATGAAGGCCGATGGGCCAATTGACAAGTATAAGGCGAGGTTCGTTATCAAAGGGTACAGGCAACGAGAAGGCCTAGATTACTTTGATACGTACTCACCTATAACTAGGATAACATCCATTCACATGGTGATTGCGATAGCAGCTTTGCGCAATCTAGAGATACACCAGTTGGATGTAAAGACAGCTTTCTTAAATAGGGATTTGAATGAAGAAATCTACATAGAGCAACCTGAAGAGTTTTCAGCTCCAGGGCAAAGCAAGAAAGTCTGTAAACTTGTCAAATCATTGTATGGTTTGAAACAAGCGCCTAAACAATGTCATGAGAAGTTTGACAACGTAATGTTGTCAAATGGGTTTAAAATCAACGAATGTGACAAGTGTGTTTATGTCAAAGACACTAACAGAGGTTATGTCATTTTGTGTCTATATGTTGATGATATGCTCATTATAGGTAGTAACGATGAAATGATCAAAACTACCAAGAAGTTGTTAAACTCTAAATTTGACATGAAGGATATGGGCATTGTAGATGTTATTCTGGGAATTAAGATTACCAAAATATCTAACGGAATTGTACTTTCTCAGTCTCATTATGTTGATAAGATACTTGAGAAGTTTAGTGGATCAGGTACGAGTGTGTCATCGACACCTGTAGACTTAAGTCTACATTTTACCAAGAATAATAAAGAGAGTGTCTCTTAGTTAGAATATTCTCAAGTAATTGGAAGTTTAATGTATCTGATGAGTTGTACTAGGTCGGATATAGCTTACTCGGTTAGCAGGCTTAGTAGATACATAAGTAGTCCCGATGCTTCTCATTGGAAGGGCATTGTGCGGATGTTAAGGTATTTACACTACACTCGGGATTATGGGCTGCATTATACTCGATATCCAGCGGTGCTGGAAGGCTATAGTGACGCGAATTAGATATCTGATATAAAGGACTCAAAGTCCACTAGTGGATATGTGTTCACTCTTGGTGGGGCAGTCGTGTCTTGGAAATCTTCCAAGCAATCATATATATCTAGATCAACGATGGAATCAGAGTTTATTGCTTTGGATAAAGCAACGGAAGAAGCTAAATGGCTTCGCCATTTCATTGAAGATATTCCACGTTGGTCTAAACATGTGCCAGCTATTTGTATTCATTGTGATAGTCAATCTGCAATTGGTAGGGCACAAAGTAATATGTATAATGGAAAGTCTAGACATATCTGTCGTAGACATAATTCCATAAGACAATTACTCTCGAATGGAGTTGTCTCTATAGACTATGTAAAGTCTAAGGACAACATTGCGGATCCGCTAACCAAAGGATTAAATCGAGTGTTAGTCGAAACGTCATCAAAAGGAATGGGGTTGAGGCCTTTGGAAGTTACCGGAATAGAAACCCAACCTAGTTGACTGGAGATCCCAAGATCTAGATTCAATGAGACAACCTAATTGCGTGTAACGGTGGTATGTCACTGAGGAGGTTAAACCTCCAACCATTCTTTTTATCAGTGATACCTGCAAGTGTAGAGGTTAAGCTGAGCTTTTAATGACTTTAGTGTGTTAAGCTGTTGAGCTAAATATAGCAGGATACTAAAGTAGAGTCATCTATATGAGTTTGAAGTGGGGCCGCTTCTAGAAGAATTGGGCAGGCCAAGATTCTTTGAAACCATTCGCTGAACCAGGCTAGTGCCCAGGGCCATACATGGCACACTAGTGAGAACATAATGGTGGTAAGAGTAATTCCTGTGTGAGATCTATTGTCTCAGTTTACATAAACGGCAGAGCAGTTCAAGATGTCATATTCACTAATCAGCCAGTAAACTCGATAGGTTTTCACTATGAGAGGTTCAAAGCCAAAAGCTACCTTCTCTGATGTCGGGGTTAGTTCGTTGTACTCTCTATCCGAGTCATTATTGTTAAACGGTGTCCGTTTGTTGAGTTATTTGGTCAATTTTTATTCATGTGGGGGATTGTTGGAAAGAAAATGATTTTTGGTGACTTTAATTTAATATTAAAGTGTGGTGACTTTAATTAAATATTAAAGTGGGTCCCAACCATCTATTGTGTTGGGTCCAAGTGGGCCAAAAACCATTGAGATTTGAATAAGAAATTGCCAAGAAATTGCCTCATGATGTTAGATTCATGAATGGGATTTTAAAGGGTATTTAAATCATTTTTCTTGGCTAAAGGGTGTGAATCTTTTAGGCATCCAAACTTTTTAATTTTTTGAAAATGGGCTATGGATGTTGGTTAATAGTGTTTTAATGACTAGCCTTAAAGGCTAGAGGCTCTTCCCCTCTCCCTTATACATGTATAAATTGAGACGCTCCTGTCAAGTCTCAATATATAAATTTTTACTTCCATTTTACAAGTCAGTTTGCTAGAAAGTTCCTACTGTGAGAGAGTGCTGCCACTGTTTTTGTTCGCTAAGCTAGACAAAGAGTGCTTCTGCCGTAGCTGGTTTTTGACCGTCGTATCCTGGGAGACAGACGCCGGGATTCCTCAAGCACTCAACCCGTGAGGCGGCGAAATCTATTTTAAGGAAATTACTACCGTGCAGGCTTTGGTTTGGTTTTTTTTACCATTTTATTGTTTTGTGTATTTCTGTTGAAATTTAGTTGTAATTATCAGCATATGTTCTTGGTTTATAATTTTGATTTCTTCATAAATCTATTTATTTAATTTCACAATTTGGACAACAATAACTACATCAAACAGTTCTATTATATCCTACAATTTTTGTTATTATTGTTGATTTATTTTTTTAGGATAAATTAAAATTATACTTCTTCAAATTTAATTAAAATACAGATGGTCCCTTATAGTATAAAAAATTACAAATACTCCCATGTCAAAAAAATTTATTTAACAGAATTAACTAGAAAAAAATAAAATTTCTAACTACTCTTTAACATAATAATGAAATTACTTGAATTATTAATTGAAATAAATTTATGATACCATCAAAAATTATTAATTAATTTAATGATTTATTAATAAAAAGAGTCATTTGTTATGAAATTAGAAACTTTAAGAGGTGAGATGTAATTTTTAAAATATAGAGAGTAATTTATATTTTAAGTAAATTTTAGAAAATGTATTTGTAATTTATTAATTTATTATAAATTTATTTATTCAATTTTGGAAAAATTACAAATACACCTTTTGAGATTTGCTTAAAATACAAATTGTTCCTTGTTGTTTGAAAAATTATAAATACCCCTTATTATAATTTTTTATTTAATAGAATTAACTAAAAAAATATAATTCATAATTGTTCTCTTATACAATAATAAAATTTCCTAAATTATTAATTGAAACATATTTTTAAAATATTTTTAAAATCATTAAAAACTATTAATTGACTTAATAATTTATTAATAAAAGTGACGATTTATTATGAAATTAGAAATTTTAAATGGTGAAATATAATTTTCAAAATTATAAAAAGTAATTTATATTTTAATCAAATTTTAACTAGTGTATTTATAATTTACTTTTTAATTTTTGAGTAAAATAAAGAGTAATGCTACATCGCTCGAAATCTGCACCCCCGAATCCCTCTAATTGGGAAAACGACGTCGAGGGAGAAGGGAGAAGGGAAGGGAGAAGGGAGAACTGGACAGGAGGGGGCATAAACCAGGGGCGGAGGCGCGGTGGAGGCAACGCGGAGGCTGAGCTGCTGCGACGATCGGCGATCGGGCGACGATCGACCGAGCTGCTGCGACGGCCGAGCTTCTCTCCCCCTCTCTCTCTCTGTTTCCCTCTCTCCTCTCCTCTCTCTTTCTCCCTCTCCCTCTATTTCTCCCTCTATTTTTCTATTTTCGAGAAATTCGGGGGAGCTCATTCGAGCTCCCAAACTTTATCCTAAAATAAATTGGTGAGGGCTGATTTAGGATGAGGGAACAAGACAAATATATGGTTAAAGGAGTGCCGTGCAAGTCTATCATTTCTCATGTGGATGGCGCATTAAAGTCCCTTCATTCATCTTATGACGCGTAAGCAGTTGTGCGGGTCGCTCCTCATTTCTTTTTATTTTTTTAGTTTTTATTTGAAAATATTGCACTGAATAATTTTTAAAAATAATTATAAATAAGTAATAAATTTGATAAGTTAGTTAATAGTATAATTTTTTTTTTCATGAATCTGTAATAAATTCTTGAAACAATCACTGATTGATAATTTTTTCTTTTTATTTTGATTCTTGCTAACAAATGTTACCTTACTATATTTAATAAAAAAGGAAAAAAAAGATAAAAGATAAAACTGAATAAAAGCAGAATTTGAATTTTATTTGTTTTTACTGATTTCTAAACTTTATTTAACATTTTTAAAGGTTTTTAATATTTTAAAACCTTTGTTTTTATTCGTGGTGGGCCCTGTTTTAGGGCTTCTTCGTCTAAAGGTTAAGCGAACAATGACATATGTAAAACATTAAAGATTTAGGTCTATTTTGATAATTTAAAAAAAAAAAGAAATTTTTTAAATTTATTTGGATTATATTGTAAATTTTTTTTTGCACGTTATTTAAAAAAAAAAAATCACTACTTAAAATACTAAGAAATTTGGGAAAAAATGATTATTTTTAGTGCTGCCCAAATATGATGGATTTTGTTGAAAAAGTGACTTTTTATTATTATTTATATATATGTACAATCAAAAAAAATAATATATATATATATATATATTTTAACAAAAACAATATAGAACCTTAAGCAATACTCTAGAGATATCCCTTGGCATTTTTTCCTTTTCTTTTATCGTAAGGTCATGCGGAAATTTTGGGCATGAGCTAGGTAAAATAAGTAGTTATCATATTAGTTTGAGCTATTATCGAATAAGTTTTGAGTGTGATTTTTATGAACATATTATTAGTCTTAAAAATTATGTTTTTTTTTTTTTTTTTTTTTTTGTTGTTGATAATCATTAAAAATGTGGTGAATTTGTTGTGAGATTCTATATAAGTTAAGAATTATAGGTTCGTGGGTTGGGTTGTGAGGTAAGATCGAAAACTTGGACCTATTAGTTTGGAGCAAGACTTATGGGATGTCTGGTCCATATGAGCAGCCCTTAATAAATAGGGGGACTTACCAGCCGGTCCCATTGAAACAAATTAATACTCACCAAGTCCTGTCCTATTTCAGTTTCCAATTTTACCCTCAATGTCACACCACATGTGTGAAGCAAAGAAGATATCACGAGTTCTCTCTTGTGCGCGTGACACACACGCTCCTTCTCAATTGTTCTGATTTAGAAACTATTCTGAGGCGATTTGCGATTTGGAAATCGAAACAAACGAAGAGATTTTCCCTGAATCTCCCATCGTTTCCAAAGAAATCACCTCTGTTTCGATCTATATTCTGATTCTGAACAGATCCCCAGCAAATCTTCCACCGTTTCGATCTATATTCCCTGTTTAGTTCGTCTTCAACAAACATGCGAATCAAACGTGAGTCGTATTCATCTTCCGTTCTTCTTTTATAATTATAATTATAATTAAGTGATATTCAACTTTATAATAATCACATCTTCATGTTCATTTGCTATACAATAACAGATTTGCTTATTTTGCCCAATTCAGTGAGAAAATTTGCTATAGAATGATAATTTGCTTAATTTTCTTAATTGAGTAATAAAATTTGTTATAATGATGGATTTGATTCCATTCTTCTTTCATAACTATAATTGAGTTATAAAATTCGACTTGAAGCTATTTTCAATGTGTATCATACAGTATTAATTTATGATTGATATTCAACTTCATAATAATCACATCTTCATGTTCATTTGCTATACAATGATGGATTTGCTTATTTTTGCTAATTCAGTGATAAAATTTGATATACAATAACAGATTTGCTTACTTTGCCCAATTCAGTGAGAAAATATGCTATAAGAATGATAGGTTTTTAATTTTCTTAATTGAGTGATAAAATTTGTTATAATGATGGATTTGATTATCTTCTTATTTCATAACTATGGATTTGTTTCACTTCTTCTTTCATAACTATAATTGAGTAATAAAATTTGACTTGAAGCTATTTTCAATGTGTATTATACAGTATTAATTTATGAGTAATATTCAACTTCATAATAATTACATCTTCATGTTCATTTGCTATACAATAATGAATTTGCTTACTTTTGTTAATTCAGTGATAAAATTTGATACACAATGACAGATTTGCTTACTTTTCCCAATTCAGTGATAAAATTTGCTATACGAATAATAGATTTGCTTAATTTTCCTAATTGAGTGATAAAATTTGTTATAATGATAGATTTGCCTCCCTTCTTCTCTCATTACTATAATTGAGTGATACAATTCGACTTGAAGCTATTTTCAATTTGTATCATACAGTATTAATTTATGAGCGATATTCAACTACATAATAATCACATCTTTATGTTTATTTCCTATACAATGATAGATTTGCTTACTTTTGCTAATCTAGTGATAAAATTTGCTATACAATACCAGATTTGCTTAATTTTCCTAATTGAGTGATAAAAATTGTTATAATGATGGATTTGCTTCCCTTCTTCTTCAACAAACATGCGAATCAAACGTGAGTCGTATTCATCTTCCGTTCTTCTTTTATAACTATAATTAAGTGATATTCAACTTCATAATAATCACATCTTCATGTTCATTTGCTATACAATAACAGATTTGCTTATTTTGCCCAATTCAGTGAGAAAATTTGCTATAAGAATGATAGATTTGCTTAATTTTCTTAATTGAGTGATAAAATTTGTTATAATGATGGATTTGATTCCCTTATTCTTTCATAACTATAATTAAGTGATAAAATTCAACTTGAAACTATTTTCAATGTGTATCATACAATATTAATTTATTAGTGATATTCAACTTCATAATAATCATATCTTCATGTTCATTTGCCATACAATGATTGATTTGTTCACTTTTGCTAATTCAGTGATAAAATTTGTTATACAATGACAGATTTGCTTACTTTGCCTAATTCAGTGATAAAATTTGCAATAAGAATGATAGATTTGCTTAATTTTCCTAATTGAGTGATAACATTTGCTATACAATGACGAATTTCCTTACTTTGCCTAATTCAGTGATAAAAATTGTTATAACAATGATAGATTTGCTTAATTTGCCTAATTCAGAGAGAGTTATCAACAGCCCACAATAAGAAGACACTTCGTAAGTTGATCAATAACAAAACACTCTATAAAAAAAAAATGCAACGAAACCAAATTATAATATTTTGTTTTCAAAATGTTTTTGCAGGTTGATTGTGGAATCATTGTTTGCTATATCATGAGACAATATTTCCAACAACAACATAATGTCTACTTTTTCCAAAGAAGAATGCAATCAATTGAGAGCCGATATATTAACTATCTTCTTGACTGACCAACAAACTGCTCAACAATAAATAGTTGATGAAAACATTGATGACTTGCCTCCGCAATAATCAACAGATCTGGAAGAAAAGAAAACATTTTGCTTGTTTGTTTGTTACAGTGTAATAAAAAGGAAACATTGATTCATTTAGTTGTTAGAATGTGAATACTTCATACATTTGACTTGTTTGGTTGTTACAGTGTTATCTATATTTTGATCATTTTGGTTCGTACTTTACTTCAATGAATATTATAATGCTTGGTTGTTACAATGTTAAAATTACAGACAATACACTAAATGAAAATTCAGTCTTTTTTAGCTATATTTTTACCAGATCTGGCTTTGATATCAGTCTTACTTTATGCTTAATAACAAGTTTGGATCCCTTCATTTACTAACATGACATTTTTTTTACACTGATAAATTTATCACTGTTCAAACTAACAAAAATCAGCAACTCTCTCTCTCTCTCTCTCTCATTCTTTTTTCCTAATTCAAGTAAACAAAACAATATAAAAAAAATAAACAATTTATCTAAATTGAAAATTAAAACACAAACACTATTACATTGTCCAAATTGAGAATTAAAACACTGTTGCAATTTGTAGATATTTTCAAGTTTGGGAATGAATGTAAGAACATGCCATTCTGGGTATATGGAGTGGAGATAAAGTTCTAACAGTAAATCCAAAAAAAAACCGTACATACATTTTAACATTTAACTCCAAGAACCAGTTATTTATGAAGAAATATGATCTTATTCAAGACCTGATGATAAACTGTTGCATCTAAAGCATTTCTTAGACTGAAATTTTGAACAATTTAATCTGAAAATGAATTGCAAACTCGAAATATTTTGCTTCAAGGATCCCACTGATAGTTAATTGCATAGTGGCAGTAATGTAGCACAGATTGGGAAACTTAGTCCCAAACTACCTACAATTGATTTTTCTTGAGTTTAAGCCACTGATAAATTTATCACTGTAAAAAAGAACATTTGGTTGGATATGACAGTGATAAATTTATCAACCACTGACATAAATGTAATAAACCATCAACTCTTTCCATACAGTCAGTTATAAATTTATCATTCTTAAAAATAACAAAATTCAGCAACCCCATTAATGCTTGATTGTTTCCTTCAGACAATGGTAAATTTATCACTCTTAAAAAAACATAATCCACCAACTCATTCAAACCAACCAGGGATAAATTTACCACTGTATAAAACACCAAAAACATCAACTACATTTAACCAAAATCAAAGAATATAAATCTGTGAAACTTAATCTTGTAAAAATATCAACAAAAAATATAATTTCCGTTCAAAAAATTCCTCAATCATCCAATGCAACTACCGAAATGATGTATCTTTCAAAAAATACTCAAACATTCAATGCAAGTAACACCTCTCAACTCTCAACAAAAGTAATTCAATTAAAATCAATACAACTAAAGCAAGCTTCTTTACATGTCTTTCGATTATGAGTTCCCATCTTTCCACACCTACTGCACCTAATTCTCTTGATCCGCCCTTCGAAGGTATTCTCTCTGTTCTTGGACGTCCAACTGGTTTCTTACAAAGAGGAGGTAAAACAACGTCATCATCAAGAACTACATTTGGCTTCCACATACTAGGAACTGGATAGATAGAATGCGAATAAGAATCACAATAACTACGAACATGGTAGTAATCATCAAGAAAACAATTCAGATCCTTCTCACTCCTCTTTATAGCATAAAAACCATGTTTGCAAGGAAAAGAATCAATTTCCAACAATCGACAAGAACAAGACTGTTTCCCAATATCAACCATAACTGAATGATCCAATTGGATTTCATGAATATCATCGCTACATTTCTTAACTATCCATGCCTTTGTATCATTAAAAGCTTCTTCCAACTTTTTCTCTGCAAAAGGACAAACAATACGATTCCACTTATTTCCAACTTCTCACCTTTTTGAAAATTGCTCCATTAGTTTCACCCGTATAGCATCAACAAGATTAGTTGAAAACAAATGGTGCTTATCCCTAATCCATGAATTAAAAGATTCTGCAGCATTTGTGCACATTTCACCATACCTCTTGCCTTGAAAATAAGCGTTACACCAACACTCATTAGGCAAATCCTCAAGAAACTTCTGAACATTACGACCACAACGACCCTTAAATTCTTCAAATAGCTCATTAAACAACTCAATAGTAGGAGCATATGCACATCTACTAAAAGGAGTGAGCAAATACTCTTTAGATTCGCGACTCTTCACTGACAAATAAGTCTTCAAGTTTGTTTTCAAATGCATTGGACAAAAAGAATGAGAAGAAAACGAAAAGACCTTAGCTAAAGCTTTCAGCAAACCTCCATGTCGATCAGTAACAAACGTAATATCCCTTCCCGGAGTCAAAATAACAAATAACTTTGACAAGAACCAATGCCAATTGTCATAACGTTCACTATCAACAATGGCAAAACATAATGGATATAAACCTACAAACAAAATATATACACATTATTTGTAACAAATAAAAAAGATTACAAAACAAAAGCAAAACGCAAAGTATATAACATATAGCACCAACCATAGATAACTTTATCACTGTATTACTACAACAATTCAATAAAAACATACAACATATAGAATCAATGCATAATAAATTTATCACTGTATAAATATAAAAATTTAACAAAAGTATACAGCATACAAAAGTATACAGCATAAATTTATCACTAATTGATTGACCATACTCAATAATCAACACTCTCCAGTAACAAAAATGATAAAATTATCATTGTTTTAATAATAATAACAAATAGACACAGAATATACCTTGGTTACTGTCTTTTTCCGTAGCAGCCAATAAACAACCTTTGTGTCTTCCTTTCAAGAAAGTTTCATCAAGCATCAACACAGGCCGACAATACTTGAAACCATGAATACATGCCTCAAAAGCGAAAAACAAGCATTTGAAATGTCTTCCTTTACTATCAATATCAAATTCCATATCAAAAACACTCCCCGGATTACAATCATTAGCGGTATCAACATACCAACGAAGATCGTCAAATGAAGATGAATAGTCACCAAAAACAACATCCCTTGTTTTTTCAACACCCATCCAAGCTCGCCGATAAGAAACTTCTGTTCCATAATAGTCCTTGAAATCACAAACCACCTCACTAACCGATGTCAAAGCCTTATTACGAACCTCACTTGAAATTAGCCCACCAATCATACTCGAAGTCATCCTAGTATGTTTAATTGTACGAAAAGAAGATCCACACGTATGAACATCATCAAATTGTTTAATAACAAAAGCTTTACTAGAATTTTCCACTCTAGCATGCACGCTCCATAAACATCCCAAATCAGCCCTTCTCTTACAATGAATAGTGACACGATCCTTGTCATTCTTAACAAAATCAAAATCAAAACCGGAATGAATAGAATACTTTGACAACGCATCTCGAAATTCAACAACTCCTTGAGCAAACCTTGACCCACTCCTTTTATACAATTAACCCACCTATCGGAGAGCAAAGGTTTCCGTTGATTTGAATAAAATGAAGGCAAAAAATTAGTTTCACAAACAACACTACTACTACTACCAGCTTCACCATCACAAATCATATAACCTTCACCCAAAGAACAACACTTAACAAAAACATCAATACGATGAATATCACAAGAAAGTGCGAGTCCAACCATAACCTCCAAATCCTCTTCACTTTGTAGACCATAATAAGAATGTACGGGCATTGAATACGATATATTCAAAGAACTACCAACTAACTCACTCCACTTTGCACACAATTTATATACTAAATCCTTGAAATTAAATCCATCATTATACTTGATAACCAATGTCACACCTCTAAATTTGCACATAAGAAACAAAGAATTTTCCATCACTATAAATCTTGCAACAAACAACAATTATATTTTAGCAAACAACTCAAACAACCTAAAGCAAAATCTAATACAGTGATAGAATTATCAACCAACTCAAACACATCCAAAAACCAACAGTGATAAATTTAACAATTAACACTACCTAAGACCAAGAGCATGAACAGTGAATAAGGCTTACACTTATTGGGCATGGTAACTCGATTTGAATCTTACCATTATATTATGCAACTTTTTCATCTCCTATTCCTATACTCACTGATAAATTTATCAGTGTTGAAAAAGTTAATCCAACAATACCCCCAAACTACTCAGTGATAAAATTATCACTGTAGAAAATCACAAACCAACACCTGTGTTCAACCAAAACAATTTCGTAACCAAAAAAAAAAAAAAAACTAATATTCATTACATATACATATCTCAAAGCTTTCAATATCATGATAAAAATACAAATTCAATCGCAGAAACAACAGAATAACAACAATATCATAAACAAAATCAAAATCACAAACTCAAACTAAAAAACACCAAAACATCGAAATTGAAATCAAAATCAAACATACCAGTTGAGCTCCATCCACAAAATCGCAAATCACAAAATCTAACTATACACCAAACGCGAAATCACAAAACACGAAGATTCACAGATTTATAAAAAGCAAATCACAAATCGAGCTCCCTCCATGAGATCGCAAATCGCAAAATCCAAATATACACCAAGCGCGAAATCACAAATCACGAAGCTCCACAATAATGCATTAACAAATCGCGAAGTTCCACAGAAATCCAAATCACAAACCCAAACCCAAACTCACATTACAGTATTTTGATGGCAAAAATCAAATAGAAACGTGCCAAAACAGGGGAAAACAAAACAGGGGTAAAACAGGTACAAAAAAAAGACTCCAAGACCTATTGGTGCACAACATCAATATTCAGGACTAAGAAGGGAATAACTATAAAAAGTAGGACCGGCCAGTAAAAAACTCTAATAAATAACAATGGTTATGTTATTGGGTTTTCTAATAAATGGATTGTAAGTAATTAATCTCTGTATCAGCTCAAGTCCGAAAAGAGTATAATAAAAAATATATATATTGACCAAATTTTGGATATCACAAAAACATTGGTTAAATATTTTTGGAGAGTTAACAGGTCAATGTACATTTGTAAAAAAAATTCTAAATTAATGATAAATTTTACAAATTTTAATAATTAAAATTTCAAACTTTTTTATGAATTAGTAATTATTTTGGGAAGAAAACACTAACTTGTAAATTCCCAATATTTTTTTGCCTGTCATTTCTTATTTCAATGCATTGATTACATATCAGATTTTATTCAAAATTTGGTACACAAATTTAGTAGTGACTATAATATTATTTATTCTATTATATAGAGAGTTAAACTAATTTGGGGATTTTTTTTTAGAGTTCCTGATATTAAGATTTTATAGTATAAAGGATATCTAATATTTTCATAATGTCTAAGCTCTCTCAATATCGATTCAGAGAAGATTCGATTTAGAGAATTTCTCTCCTGGGATTTCTCTGGACTTCATAGAGAATTTCTTCCCAGAGAATTTCTCTGCAGACAATATACACTCAACGCAATTGATCTACAAAATGTGGAACAACAAAATCTTCATAGCTAATCATCATTGAATGTATTTGTAGACGCGCCCTTGGGACCTCGCTACAGTTTGGACTCCCTTTTTGTGTGTTGCGGTTCTTAATCTCGAACCAAAGAGTCCAATTCTGGCAAATCGTTTTGAAGAAAAACAGATTTTTTTTGAAAAGTAGTGCCAAACATGGACTGCTTTGCCAGATTACAGAGTCACCACCTAAATATTTTTTATGGGGGAATTTAGGAACCCTGACTCGGTGCCGAAGGCCACGTGTCCATCATCACCAAATGTCTTGGCTCGGGAGCTTGGGTACGATCGGGAAGGTCAGCTATGAGCACCCCCTTTCGCCTGGTCCGAAGACCGGCCTCTACTAACCGTGATATCCGATTTTGAAAACATTACATGCTCTTAAACCGGTTATTAGGCTAGATTTACTACGTTATGCGCACAGCAAACAAGTATAGACTAGGTTGCCTAATTCGGAAATAGTCATTTGCATATCCATTTGTTTTGAAAGCGCTTTGGGTTTCGCTACTCGCAAGTAGGCTAAAATACGGATTTCAATGAGTTTTCCCAACTCAAGTAACCCAACCTCCACCCACAGGCATTCAAACAGTTTATCTCACATAAGCACTTAGCCGCATGGTAAGCATACTGTCATGGCAACATTCACACGCATGTGGTATGCTAAAGCGTAAATACTTATATCGTACTCCGTGCCAAAACAGTGAACTAGTTAGCAAACATGCATGTCCTAGTTCATGTTAAGTGGCTAATGCAACACAGGCAAGGATGCAATTTAGAGTAGGCTCGGCTAACCCTAGAATGGCATGCGAAATGCTACAACTATCACATATTCAAATTGGAATTGGAAATACGATACAGTTTGTATGATGTACCGAGCCCGGTGCATGTAAACAAATGCATGGATGCACGCATGCATTGCATAAGGTATGCTAAAATGAGTATGCCCTGATCTACCAACGTAAGTAGGTAAATAAAAGGAAAGAAAGAAATGGGGATTGGAAGACATACACCCACTCACCCACACTTATTACAATTATGCCCTCGCTCGGAGGGACCAAAATAATAATACAATTAATTAACTACGCAGGCTAATTAAATATTACAAATTAATTAAATTAACAAATTAATTAATCTAAGAAAAACAGTAAACGCCTCGGGAGGAGAACCGGATGCAACACGCGTTCGGGACCGGCTCGGAACCGCACTGCCATGCACGGATTGCCTCTGTTTCCTCTGCTCTCCTCCTCAGAAAATTGCCAAAGTCCCATAAGTACCTCTCAGGGCACTGGAGAGTACCACCGGCTGGGGTAGAGCACCACCGGCACAAAATAAAGCCATCGGCTGTTGATTGACTGCCGGTCGGCACTAAATACTGCCGCCGGCACTGAATGCCTGCAGAACCTGCAACTCACAGCAGCAGAGGACAAAACTATGCATGGCAATGTAATTCAAGCCATTTATGCACCAAACACACCCTTTATCATGTTTGTGACTCAAAGGGGCATGTGCCTCGATTCCCGGACCACCAATCACGCATTTCTATGCATGATGGCCCAAAGAACCGAGAATGCAACTTTGATTTCAAATGTATGCAAACCAAACAAACCAAAGTCCCAATCCCTATCACCAACTCAAGGGACAAGGAATGCATGTTGATACAATGCAACCTAGTCATGTTATCTATCATGCAACATGGGTAATGCAATGCACTCATGCAAGCATACAAGCAAGCATGCAAGGTAAGCATGCAAACCAAATAGAGGATGGACTAAAACATGAATTAGGCAACTCAAATAGTCCTAAAATCAGTGGCCAAAATGCTAAGTTAAGGGGGCCAAACACACATGCACACATGCACAAGTTAAGGCACCAACACTTAAGCACAATCATGGCAACTCTCAAGCACATCTAAGAGGCACAAACATGGACTATTAGCATACATGGAAAGCTCTGAAAATCATGTTAAACATGGCGCCAAATCATGCAACAAAGCAAGCTAAACATGCGACAAATGGCCCAAGTCTTCAAAGCAAGTCTATGAAGCATTAAACCACACCTATGCAAGGCAATTATGGCATGCATTGATCAACCCAAAACAGATTTTTAGCATGTCAAATTAGGCCCAAAGGACCACTTAGATGGCATCTAAGAGGCTTGAAATCAAAGGAATGCATTAAGGCCAAAACATGGAGCATTTAACACATATTCTTAAAGCATTAGAGAGGCCACTAAGGCAAGCATGCAAGCACACCAAAGGGACTGACATGACATGCTAGATGATTCCAAATCATCAAAATGAGGTAAGCAACACATGCTACACACGCATACTCAAAGGCTAACAAGCCTAAAATGCAAAGGGGCCATATAATGCATACCAAGATCAGCCCAAATGACTATGGACAGAGCTAAAACATGGCAAAATAAGCACGAAACATTCACAAATCTAAGCCTAAAGCATGCTAGAAACTAAGGCATACAACCTAGGCATGTTAGGGGATCAAAAGGCATTACAAGGCAACTATGCTAAGCATGCATAAGGGACCTAAACCAACTTAGAATCAAGTTAAATCATGGCATAATAAGCATGAAATGCAGCCAAGACATGCTCAACACACAACCAAACATGGTGCTCCTTTGGAGGCCAAAACTTGCCCTTTTCAAGGACATCAAGGAGAGGGGGGTGGCCCTCCCCTTTTGGAGACTTCAAGGCACCATCTCCACCACTGAAATCCCTCAAGATTTCAGTGGTGGAGAGGCCCAAGCACCAAAGTCTCGGATCTCCCACAAAATAGCACAAAAAGGGCCTTTTCAAGGCCTAAGGGTGGTCAAACCTACCCAAACCACCAAACACTCTTAATAAACAATAAAGAGGCTTAAAAAACAGAACTTTTATGTGTTAGTCACTAAGCACAAAAACAGTTCTAAACTAGGTAAAAACAAGGTGCAAAAATGGGGTAAAAAGAGAGTTAGTGTCTTACCCTTGGAGCCTCTTCAACAAAGATGATGTGTTGGCTTCCTTGAGCACCAAACCAGCTTCAAAGCTTCACAAAGACCTCTGGACCTTCAAGAACCCAAGGAAGGTGAAACACTAGGTGTTGGTGAGTAAAAGTGTGACACTAACACCTAGTGTACAAAACAAGAGGGAAGAAGAGAGATAGGAGGTGTATCTATCCTAACCCTAAGAACCAGAGCTTGGTCTGTCTAAAATGTCTAAAATTTTGTAACCCTAGCCAAGAAGAGGAGTGGTCCTCTTATAGGCAAGCAAAGCTTGCAAAGCTTACAAGCTAAGCTAACTAAGAGGGTCATCCCTCCATACACGTGTATGGAGGGGAACCAAAACTATACAGCTGTCTGAAAATATCTCATAAAGCAACTGCACAGTGTCCGGCCAGCAAAGAGTGTCATTTTGACAAAACTTAGTGCCGGTCGGCACAAAAGAGTGCCGGTCGGCACAATAAAGTGCCGATGGCAACACCAGCCAGCCGGTGGCCTCTAGCCACAGCCGGTGGTACGTGGGGATGCCTCACAAAGCATTCCCTGCCCTTCCAAGGCAAAACACAAGTGTTTGGTGCAAAACCAGACACAAGATGGTCGAGTTCGGAAGTCCTGAGGCAAGGCGCGCGAGCCGAGAACTCCGGGAACTCCAAACGAACACAAACATGGATAATCACCGAGTGTTCCAGCGGTGACGTCCAGGTCTTGAGGACGGTCAAAAATGGGGTGTCTACAGTATTATCGTAGAGTAACAAAATACACACAGTGGCAAAAATTCAGAGAAAATACACACATTGAACAACTAGAGAAAATTCACACAGTGGCAAAATCCAAAGAAAATTCACAGTGGCCAAATCCAGAGAAAATTCACAGTGGCCAAATCCAGAGAAAATTCACAGTGGCCAAATCCAGAGAAAATTCACACAGTGGCCAAATCTAGAGAAAATTCATATAGTGGCGAAATCCAAAGAAAATTCGCACACTAAAACTCACACAACCCAAGTACCAAATCAGGGTTATAGTGAACTTAGTATATATAACTCATGATAACATCGCAAAAACTAGTTTGGTTCCAAATGGCGCCATGTTTTTCAGCTAAGGTCTCAACCCATTCCTTCCATCTTCTCTAGGGTTGTTTCCAGGCTCTGAGGAGGACTTTTGAAGGCCATTGTTAAAGACTGTGAAGAAAGATTTCAGATAAGAAAGGAGTGTTTGGAACAGGGATTGCTTGGTTGATTAGCTTTGCATAGGGTTTGAGAAACCTAGTGATTCTCATTGTGGATTTGGAGGAGTTTTTCTTAATTCGTAGATCAGAATTTACTGTTCTTCTTCTTCATCTGCCATTGTTGAAGCTCAGTAGTGACACACACACACACACAGAATTGTAAAAGGCACAATCGATCTGCACCATCAAAATAGGTATTTTACAACCTAAAATAACATTGAGGGACCTTAGGCATCAAAAAATATTATTGTGAATCTCTCCTCCAATCAAAAGTTGGGCATGGATCTTAGACCAATTTTCCCAACTAATTTAGTGTGAACTTTGTAACAATTTTTTTCTCTTCAAAAAATACCCTTTATATCCAATAATCAAGTAACTGCTACATTCGGTAATTGAGAAATAGTTTTTCCTTAATCATTAAATCATTCAAAATTTTAAATAAAAAATTACAAATGTATCATGTTTAAATTCACACACACTGCTAATTGTTAAAAATAAAATAAAAAAATGAGAATTAGAATAGAGAGCTAGTCACTATACAGCAGTTTCTTTAGGACCTTTCCATAGCAGGAGTTCAGTGCCCCGGTATCACATATTAATTATCTCTACAATGATGAAGAACAACCCTGTTTATAAGAAGAAAGATGTAGAGAAAGGCCAGAATATTTTGGAAGATGTCAATGTAATCTCGATTTCAGCAGTTGTCTTTGCCAGATAAATCTAGCAACTTTTGAGCCACTAGAGATAAAGATTAGAGACAGATCTCGTCATTTAATAGCCGCACAATTGTTAGACTACGGCTTTGTTTATAGAATAATTTTTTCAGATCCAGAACAGACATAAGTTTGGAAATAAACTTGCTCATTCAGTACTTTGTGTAATGGAAGAACATCATCCATTTGTAGAAGTATTAATTGACAGCAAGTTACCGAAATGGAGAGGAATAAGATACATCTCCGCCAAGCATAAAATGTATGTGAAATCCCGTATTTTTGAGGTATTAATATTTTAATGAGAGATATTGGTGATAGTTTGGTAGTAAAATTTTTAGATGAGAATCTAACTTATTTTCTCTATTTATTTTATCTCCACCTCATTATTATTCATCTCCCTTGTTTTTTAATTTTTTTTTTTATTCTTGGGCACCAAGTAAATTTTATTTTATTATTTTTTCATCATTTCTTTGCTTACCAAGTAATTTTTTTTTATTTTCTTTTAATTTCTTTAATCTTCATTTCTCTCCAAGTAAACCCATTTTTCTTGCCCATCAAGTAAAGTTCCTTTTCTTTTGCCCAAAGTCTTCCTTTTCTTTTGTCCTAAGTATCCTTGCCTATAAATTAAGCTCAACTCTTAACCATTTCTATCTTTCATCTTCTTCTTTCATCCTTTTGTTTTTGCTTCATTTCTTTCTCTCTCTCTCTCTCTCTCTCTCTCTCTCTCCATTTGTTATATAGATGTAGAGTTTAGATTAAAAGTGTTTAGAGTGAGAGTTAACATTTTATTCAAGAGGAGAATTGTAGATTTTGTTAAACTTTACATACATTATGGCTTAGAATTTGGAGATCCATGGAGAAATATCAAAATTCGAGTGTTGGCAACGAAGGAGATTGATTTGAAGTAATTCGGGTGGTATACAATATGCTTGTTCTAAATCTCTTTGCAAAGAGTGTTTTGTTTAATTACTTCTCATTTGTACTCCTCTTAATAATTCTAGTCATTTGATAAATTCTGTGAAGTTATTCTATATAGTCAGTGTTGATTTGTCTGGCTAAATGACGTGGAAATGCTCTGTACATGGATCGAGTGGACCTTACCAATAGTTTGGACCAATAGCCCGGATGAGTGGTTGTGCTCAGGTGAGATGGGTGAGGCCGGTCACTGGTTATGTACTGAGTAGGACCAGGTATTTGGTCTTGGATAAATTATCACATATTTAGTTAGTCTGTTTGTGCAATTGGGTAAATTGCTTTATTATCGAATCTAATCGGTTGTGTAATTGTTGGATCCCTGTTGATTTATTCTCTGTCCGAGCATTGGTATTCATGTTATATTGTATACTTCCCGAATTAATTTATTTTTCAGGTGTGGAACAAATCTAGTGGCGATTGGAGTTGAAGCATTTAAAGAATTATTGAGTTGGAGATTTTTGGGCCCACCACTATATATTATTTTTGGAGATTTGTATAAATTATAATTAGACATTTGTGCAATTATTTTGGAGCCAATTTGTATTTTTGAGGTTATTAATTAGTTAGAATTTTAAATTTGAGGTTGATTTGATTTATTAACGGACTGGAAGTTGGGGCATTACAGAATGGTATCAGAGCGTAGGGATTATGTCTTAAATGGGATCTGTTGGGTTATTAATATTTGGATTCATTATTTGAGGTAAAAAAATAAAAGAGTAAACTCGTTGTTTATATTAGAGTGCGTAGCAAAAGCATGTGATTTGAGGAGTTAGTAGTTATTAAATTTTGGAGAATTAAAGATTGTGAATTTTCAAGACAAAATTTGTTTAAGGGGAATAGATTATGAAATCCCGTATTTTGAAGTATTAATATTTTAATGAGAGATATTGGTGATAGTTTGGTGGTAAAATTTCTAGATGAGAATCTAACTTATTTTCTCTATTTATTTTATTTCTTTTTATCTCCACCTCATTATTATTCATCTCCCTGATTTTCTATATATTTTTTTTTATTATTATTCTTGGGCACCAAGTAAATTTTATTTTATTATTTTTTCATCATTTCCTTGCTTACCAAGTAATCTTTTATTTTCTTTTAATTTCTTTAATCTTCCTTTCTCTCCAAGTAAACCCATTTTTCTTGCCCACCAAGTAAAGTTCATTTTCTTTTGCCCTAAGTCTTCCTTTTCTTTTGTCCCAAGTATCCTTGCTTATAAATTGAGCTCACATCTCAACCATTTCTATGATTCTTCTTCTTCTTTCATCTTTTTGTTTTTGCTTCATCTCTCTCTCTCTCTCTCTCTCCATTTGTTATATAGATTTAGAGTTTAGATTAAGAGTGTTTAGAGTGAGAGTTAGCATTTTATTCAAGAGAGGAATTGTAGATTTTGTTAAACCTTACATACCTTATGGCTTAGAATTTGGAGATCCATGGAGAAATATCGAAATTCAAGTGTTGGCAACAGAGGAGATTGATTTGAGGTAATTCGGGTGGTATACAATATGCTTCTTCTAAATCTCTTCGCAAAGAGTGTTTATTTTAATTACTTCTCATTTGTACTCCTCTTAATTATTCTAGTCATTTGATAAATTTTGTGAAGTTATTCTATATAGTCAGTGTTGATTTGTCTGGCTAAATGACGTAGAAATGCTCTGTACATGGATCGAGTATACCTTGCCAATAGTTTGGACCAATAGCCCGGATGAGTGGTTGTGCTTAGGTGAGATGGGTGAGGCCGGTCACTGGTTATGTATTGAGTAGGACCAGGTATTTGGTCTTGGATAAATTATCACATATTTAGTTAGTCTGTTTGTACAATTGGGTAAATTGCTTTATTATCGAATCTAATCGGTTGTGTAATTGTTGGATCTCTGTTGATTTATTCTCTGTCCGAGCCTTGGTATTCGTGTTGTATTGTATACTTCCCGAATTAATTTATTTTTCAGGGGTGGAACAAATCTAGTGGCGATTGGAGTTGAAGCATTTAAAGAATTATTAAGTTGGAGATTTTTGGGCCCATCACTATATATTGTTTTTTGGAGATTTGTATATGTGGAGACATAAATTTTGAATGACAACACATGGCCAAGGTGTCACCGAAGTGCCAGCCGAGGTGCCACGTGTCTTGGTCATGACGCCGAGATGATCTCGACTAGGCTAAGGTTATCTGCGAAGAAACCAGAATCCGAGATAAGCGGATAAGGGACAAGAGTCCTAGAATGGGAGAGGACTTCAGTTTGGATAAAGATAAGACTCTTAGAGAGTTTATCCAATCCTACTGGGAGTCCAACATTATCAGTAATCCTAAGTCCATTGAAGCTAGGCTTCTATTGTGACTAGGTTTGTGTTGGCTATAAAAGAGAGGCACCCTCATGGGTCTAAGGTATGCTTTTTATATTCTGAATAGTGAGTTAAGCACTTTTGCTATCTTTGAGAGATAATTGACTTGATCGTCGGAGTGCCTCCGGATGGATGAACCACCGCCGGAATCTCTTCTTTTTGTGACAGGTCGTTCGGGTTTAATCTATTCTGCCAGTGTTCTCCAGCTGAGTACTTGATTTATAGTGTGGTAGGAAATTGACACACACAATTTGGCGCCGTCTGTAGGAATGAAAGAAGAATAGATGGCCAACGACGGACAGAAAGAGAAGGTTGGAGACGACACCCCTACTGAGAGTGGAAAACATATTGACCTTGACGTTGAAGAAGACAACTACAACGAAGAGATTTGTGATAAGAATCACGGAGGAAAGAACGTCGGCCAAGAGGGCGGTGTACCGAAGAAATCGGACCGGAGCAGGTATTATAACGAGGACGACCTCTAGGTATGGAAAAATAGATGCCTACAGAGGGATGACAAGATGAAGAGAATGGTGGACAAATTGGCAGACCTGCAAACGGTTGTCAATTTCCTGATGCAAAACAACGTCATACAGCCACCATTCCCGCTACAAGATACGCCGATTCCAGCAGCCAAGAACGATGCCCAGAAAGGAGGGCAGAAAATAGTCCCTGTAGCCCCCCAGCACACCAGGACCAAGGAACACTCTCACCGGCCTTCAAGGGAGGTCGGGCGAGGAGAGTCAATGAAGGAAAATTCACGGAGGATGCATCGTACCAAAGAAACTGACTCCAAAGAACATCGGTATGTTCAAGGGAAGGAACTCTATTTCGACTCAACTAACGGAGAGAGATCCAAGAGGACTCATAATGACACTGGAAGCAGCGCGCTGAAAAGGCTGAAATCCAGAGACAGCCTAGCTCCAGGACGGACCAAGGAGGATCTGAGGGATTACCTCTAGAGGAAGCAACATAATGTCGAGGTAACTTCCCCTGTCAAGCCGAAAACATCGTTCTCGGTAGAGTTGGACAAATTCGAGGCCTCGAAAAGGTTCAGTATGCCGAGGTTCCAGATATACGACGGTAAGTCGGACCCCAACTTTCATGTCGGTTTGTACTTGAACTCGATGGCATTGTACACTGGGAATGAGCCGTTGTTTTGCAAGGTGTTCCCCTCATCCTTCGGGGAAATTGCATCAGACTAGTTTCACAAGTTGCCGAAAGGAACTGTGAAACCTAGGAAGGCCTGGCCGAGATGTTTGTGGCCAGGTTCGTAACAAACAAACTACAGCCATTGAGGGTAGACGCCCTCATGGCTCTGAAAATTGGCGAGGACGAAATCCTGAGGGCCTACGCCAAAAGGTACTATGAGGTATTCAACCAAATACCAGAATGCAACCAAGAGGTGGCAGTCGTATCATTTAAGAACGGCCTAAAGATGATTGTCTGCTTCGAAAATCATTGGCAAAAACATTGCCAAAAAGTATAGAGGAATTAATGGCCAGAATAGAGAAGTACGCTAGGGCCGAGGAAGACACGCCGGGGACAAAGGTGTCAAAGCAAGAGAAGGGAAACGGCTCGTCGAAACGAGGCCGAGGTAATGGCGGGAATAACAAACAAGAGATAGGGTTGAGAGCTGCACTGGCAGTCACAACCGTATTCCGAATCCCAATTCACAAAGTCTTGGAGAAGATCTGAAATCAGCTATATTACAGATCACCAGCAAGGGTTCCAAGAGAATTTATGGGAAGAAGCCTTGGCAAGCACTATGCTTACCATAATGAGGCTGGACATCTGACTCAGGGGTGCAGAGCCCTGAAGTCACATCTGGAAGACTTGGTAAGACAGGGCCATTTAAGGGACCTGGTAGACGAAGCCAGGACAAAGGAAGAGCAGGCAAGACTGCCCCAGGCACCGACAGTACCACCCCTACCAGCATCACAACCGTAGGCAGGCAGACCTCAAGTGATCAATGTGATCCACTCAAAGGTGAATGAGAATAAGATAAGAGGGGAAACCCTAGAGAGTAAAACACCTACAACATGTGTATCAGGTCGAGAAGAAGAGACCTAGGACATACGAGAGCCAAGGACCAGTGGTGTCTTTTACTGAGGAAGACCTGGAGATGGTGCAGCGTCCACACAACGATGCCTTGGTAATATCCATCCAGATTGGAAAGTGCCAAGTAAAGCGCATCTTAGTTGACCAGGGCAGCTCTTGTGACATCATGTATGTCAGGTGTTACACGGAGCTTGGCCTTCACCAAGATGACTTGGAGCAGTCCAATGGCCCAATGGTTGGGTTCAATAGAACGCCGACATGGCCCTTGGGAGCAGCAAGCTTAGTGGTGCAGGCTGGCACCAAGAGGGTGAAGACAGAGTTCATCATAATTGACACCCTCTCCCCTTACAATGCTATTCTGGGAAGACCATGGCTGCATGCAATGGGGGTTGTTCCCCTCAACATTGCACCAGCTGCTACGATTCCCAACAGAGCATGGGATAGAGGAGGTTAGAGGGGATCAAGTGCAGGTAAAGAATTGCTCCATGGTAGCAATGAAATCTACCTGTAACATACGGGAAGCAAAACCAGCAGAGGTTGAGGATGAAGACATGGAAGTCTTGGAGACGTCCCCGAACGTCCCGGGAGGGAAATCCCGTTTTGTTCGCCTGTGGGTCTACTACAGTTCAGGACTCACAATTGTCACGGTTCTTAATCTGAACCAAAGAGTCCAAATCCGGCAAATCATTTTGAGAAAACAATTTTTGAAAGAAGTGCCAAACATGGACTGTTTGCCAGATACAGAGTCGCCACCTAAATATTTTTTAATGGGGGAATTTAGGAACCCTGACTCGGTGCCAAAGGCCACGTGTCCGTCATCACCAAAGTTGCCTCGGCTCGGGAACTTGGGTACGATTGGGGAAGGTCAGCTATGAGCACCCCCTCGCGCCCGATCCGAAGATCGGCCTCTACTAACCATGATATCCTCTTTTGAAAACGTTATGTGTTTTTATTCCGATTAATTAGCTAGAATTACTATGTGATGCGCACAGCAAAACAAGTATAGACTAGATCGCCTAATTTGGAACAAAACATTGCATATCCGTTTGTTTGGAAATGTTTTGAAATTTGCTACTCGCAAGTAGGCTAAAATACGGATTTCAATGGATTATCCCAATTCAAGTAATCCAACCTTCACCCACAAGCATTCAGGCAGTTTATCACATAAGCATATAGCCACATGGTAAGCATGCTGTCATGTTAACATTCACACTCATGCGAGATGCTAAAACATAAAATACTTACAGTGTACTCCAAGCCAAAACAATAAACCTGTTAGCAATCATGCATGATCCAAGTCCATGTTTAAATGCCTAATGCAACGCATACGGAATGTCACTAGAGTAGGCTCGGCTAGTCTATGAATGACATGTGAAAATGCACAAGTAGCATGTATTCAAGTTAGATTTGAAATACTTATGCAGTTAGTATGATGCGCCGAGCCTAGTGCATGCAATACTGATGAATGATGCACGCATGCATAGCATAAGGTATGCTAAAGTAAACATGTCCTAATACTAACCATCAAAGCAGGTAAGTAAAAGGGAGAAAGAAGTGGGGGTTGGAAGACATGCACACACGCACGCACACTTATTACAATTGTACCCTCGCTCAGAGGGTCCGAAAGAATAATACAAGCCACCTAATTAACTAACTCATAGGCTAATTAATTATTATAGAACCAAATGAATAACTAGCTACAACTAATTATTATAAAACTTAATTAATTAACAAATTAATTAACTGATTAATGAATGACAACACGCAAGTAGGGAAAGCAGTAAACGGTGCTATTCCAGCTCTGTTTGAAGAAGGAGGCATGCATGCTCGCTTCGGTTCTTCACCTCGAAACGCCTTCCGGTTGCTCTTTAGAGCTCTGTTTGCAGGGTGTCTTTCAGTGCTTGTTGCTGAAACTTACCAAAACAACTGCAGGGGAGTCACCAGTGGCCTGCCGGCCATGGAGGGAGATCTGCCGGCCAAGGATGGTCCATTGCCGGCCAAGGGTGGCACACTGCCGGCCATCAATGACAGGCTACTGGCCACTGGTGTGCTGTGACACCAAACTACAACGAAGCACAAAATAGAGAAAATGGAGGGTTTCCCAAGGACATGTACGCACCATGGCACTCCAAATCACCTCAAAACATCAAGGGAGAGGCCTAGTCGGATCCACGACCATCAATTGCACATCCGATGCATGATGGCCAAAGATCCAACTTGTGCAAATCAATATTGAAAATGAATGCACAAATACAACAAGTAAAGCCTAGAACTCTATCATGAATCATCAAGAGCTTCGGCGACCGAGAATTGAGACGCGTTCCATCACTTGAAGTATGAAACGCCCCTCGTTGGATTAATACTTAATCCAAACAATGCAACACATAAGCATGGCAAACATGCGATATGACCTAAGTGTGCAAACATGCAACTAACCCAAGCATGCAACAAGCATACAAGCATGATGTGAGGCAACAACCTTGGACAACATGACAAAATGCAACATGAACGTGTGAACATGCAAGGTATGCGAAGCTAAACAAGTATGCGACAACATACCAAATGAAACAAGCATGGGACAACATGGTAAGATGGGCTTACACCAAAGATGGACGGCTCTCAACTAGGTCCAAATCAGTAGCCAAAGTGATGAATTAAGCCACATAACATACTCAAGCATGCAAAATGCGAAAGGTTCAACAAAAGGGCCTAAAATGGGCAACTCTCAAAAGTGCCTAAGAAGTGACAAATGTGCAAGTGTAACAACACTATATGCACTGAAATGAGATGATAAATGATGCCAAATCATTTAAATGGCTCAAGGATAGCATGCGTGAATCACCGAAACACGAAGCTTGCAAGGCCAATTACACTACAGCTATACGAAGCATGAAGGATATGGCAAGGGCAACCCAAAACAGTCCTAGTACGTACTGATATGAGACTAAAACATGCATGGAAGTAAGCCAAAGCAAGCTAGCATACAATGCTAAAACATAGAACATGCAAGGCTACAAAAGAGGCAATGCACTACACCTATGAGAACCAATCATGGCATGACTTGGACAACCAAAAACAGAGTTACATCATGGTATATTAGGACCCAAAATGTACTGAAATGGTGAGCCAAAGGCTTAGGCTAAGTGGCATGCACAAAAATTCATTTTTGAAGCATAAAGCACAAGCTATACAAAGCATTCAAGGCATGTCAAATGCAAGTATATGACAACATTTCATGGACTGAAATAGCATGTGGAATGAGGGCAAGGCATGCAAACGTCACATGTATGACATGATAGAGGCCTCAAAACCCAAGACTAGCTTAAGCATTTACACTATAGCTATACAAAGCATGAGTGATATGGTCATGGCAGCCCAAAATAGTCCTAGAACACTTCAAAATAAGCATAAAATCAAGTTTGAGCAAAGCCAAAATATGCTAGTATGATGAGTCAAAACATCATGCACAAAAGGCTAGTAAATAAGATTTGTTCTACACCTATATGGAGCATGCAAAGGATGATCAAACCAACTATGGATAGGGTCATAACATGCCAAATGATGACCAAATACATGCTGGAATGTAAACCAAACAAGCTAAAATGACATGGCATGGCATGGAGCATATGAAGCTAGTTTAGGGGATTTACACTACAAGTGCATCAAGCAAACATGGAGTAACAAAACCGACCCAAAACAGACTTATGGCATGGTAAAACATCACCAAAAATGGACTGAAATGGACTCAACAAAGACTATGCACACATGCTACTTTGATGAGCTATAAATGGAGTTACATTACACATGCTAGATGCAAGCAAGACATGACCAAACCAGACTTGGACAGGGCCAAGGCAGGTCCTAGAAGTCACAAAAAAAATGCCTAGACCAAGCCTCAAAAATGCATAGAGGGATGGTCCTTTGGAAGGCCAAAAATGCAAGTAAAGAGGAATACAAAGAGAGGGGACTACCCCCTCTGATTTAGGACCTCAAAACCACACCTATACCACTGAAATCCAAACCAAGGCTAGCTCGGAGGCCTCCAAATATGGCTTAAAACGAAGCCAAACAAAGCATGCAAGGGGGCTACACACCCCAAACAGCAAAATGACCTTAACCAAACTTAAAAAGCACTTAAAAAAAAGACTTTTTTCAGTTATAAGCAAAGCCTAAAACAATATGCAAAGAGGGCTAAAGCAAGGTGCAAGAAAGTGCAAAAATGGGGGAAATGCTCACCCTTGAAGACCCTCTTTGAAACCAGCAATTTTAGGGGGTGGAAGCTTGCTTTCAGACCTCAAGAAGACCTCCCAAGAAGCTTGATTCAATGGTGGTGGTATATCTCTATGTGTTGTAGTGTAAAAGTGCAAGGAAATCCAACTTCAAGGCACAAAACACAAGCAATATAGAGAGAAAGGGAGTTTTTGCTCTTTAAAAACTCAGAACCTGGTGTAAGGAAGAAGCCTCTTCCTTATATAGAGAAATGAAAAGCCAAAGCTTCTTCAAGAAGCTTTGCAAGGCCTTCATCCCTCCATACACGTGTATGGAGGGGAGTAAACAAAAATCCAGTTGGCTCAAAAGATCTGGAGGAAAACCAGCTGAGATAGGGGGGTGCCGGCTATCAGTAATGGCCGACAGTGACACACTGATGGCCGGCAGGGCTTCATCAGTGGCCGGTAGGAACAAATCTATGGCCGGCAGTGCCATGCCATGGCCGGCAGTGCACCGGAGGGCCACTCTGAAAGGACCAAATCAGGTCCAAAAATGAGGCAGAAAGGATACAAGGTCCGGAAACTCGAACCAGTGACGTTCCGCCGCGACAGTCGAGTGCTGGGCGAGCAATCGAACCAGTTGTTGGGTGTACCTACAAGCACAACCAAGTCTTGAGGACGGTCAAAAATGGGGTGTCTACAGTTGCCCCTCTTTGACAGAACTCGGAAGTCACAAAGTGACGGGAGTGAATGTCAAAGCCCAGAGACGACCCATTTTTGACAAGGCCGAAGACTCAGACAATTAATCAATATGGCATGCAGAGATGCGCTTGGAAGTTGGGGCAAAATGCAAACGGTATGCAAGATGCATGGCATGATCAATTACCACGCCAAGGATGCACGTTTCACGCGGAGTGCATACAATACCTATGCGGCTCGTCTGGTTGCACCAGCTTCAAATGAACCGTACATACAATATCGTGCCTGAAAAAGAAATAAACTTAACAGACGCAATATCGTTAGAAACATGCATAACAATGCATTTGAAAAATGTGTGACAACGCATGCGAAGTGTGCATTAACACATGTAAGTAAAGCATGCGCGACAACGCAAGCAATGTGTGAAACAGGAATTTGAAACACATGTAAGTAAAGCATGCGCGACAACGCAAGCAATGTGTGAAACAGGAATTTGAAACACATGTAAGTAAAGCATGCGCGACAACGCATGCAATGTGTGAAACAGGAATTTGAAACACATGTAAGTAAAGCATGCGCGACAATGCATGCAATGTGTGAAACAGGAATTTGAAACACATGTAAGTAAAGCATGCGCGACAACGCATGCAATGTGTGAAACAGGAATTTGAAACACATGTAAGTAAAGCATGCGCGACAACGCATGCAATGTGTGAAACATGAATTTGAACACATGTAAGTAAAGCATGCGCGACAACGCATGCAATGTGTTGAAACAGGAATTTGAACACATGTAAGTAAAGCATGCGCGACATGCATGCAATGTGTATACAGCAAGCAAAGGTATGAACACATATCAGTAAAGCACACGCCGAAACGTGCACAATGTGTAACCACTGGGAAAAATATATACACGTGTAAGTAAAGCATGCAGTAACGCAAGCAATGTGTATACAAGCAAGTATGAACACATGTAAGTAAAGCACACGTGAACGCAGTGCAATGTGAAACCGCCCTGGAAAACATTCACATGTAAGTAAAGCATGCAGACAACGCAAGCAATGTGTAACAACAAGCAAATTATGACAACTTATGATAAGGAAGTACACAACGATGTGTGACAAGGAAATGCATAGCAATGCATAATAGAGAAAATGCATGACAATGCATAATAGGGATAAGGAAAACAACGCATGTGAACTAGACGGGTGTTCATTGTAACAGACGAATGCTATTTGACACCAACAGAAGAGAAAGATGCTTAATAAAGACATCTTAAAAGGAGACCTCCGGTTTACCTCCCGAAGGGTTTAGGATGCGTCAAAAGGATACACCTCGTACGCATTGATGGGTGTAAACCATCGTACATTGGGGACATGACTCCTGAGCCCCCACGGAGACATCTCGAATCAAGTTTTGAGCATTCCACAGGATTGCTGGGACCCGGGAACAGATCCCAAGATCAAATAGGCCAGGAAAGCTGGAAGAGGCTTGCTGGTCACCAGGGACAACCGCTGGCCACTGCCGGCCATCTGCATCCATTGCCGGCCATCTACAGCATGCTGCCGGCCACCGATGTGCCCCCGCCGGCCATTGGTGGCAGATTCGGGCAAAAGGGGCCTTTAGGCCGTGGGTCTTTAAATAGGCTCAAAACCAACCCATTTCTTCACAAACCCTTCCATAAAAATCACTTTTCTTCCTTCCTAGATGTGCCTTCTCTCTAGATTCGCGCATTCTACGCGTTTCCCAACACCCTATTCAACCTTGCATCACTAAAGATTCTTGGTTTTCTTCGATTTGAACCGATCAGAAATTGCATCTGAGGCTTCTTTCATCATTTCCCGCATTCAAGGATCATTTCCCCTGATCTTCTCTCGAGGTTAGTTCACTTTCCCGGGTTTTTCAACTTTTCTTGAATTTTCTCTCTCTTAGGGTTTGAGTTTATTCTAAATTTCATCATTTTGCTCATTTTCGCACCATTCTTTTGGATCCATCCCAGATGGCTGACGATGTGCCTCATGACGAGGGTTTCCCCGCACTCCCTCCAGTAGAGTTGGCGGCAGAGTTTACGGCTGAGCCAGAGGTTGAGCCTCAGCCGTTACCATTGGACGTACGTCCCTTCGACCCCGCGGTGTACCATCCGGAGACTCACATCATTCCAGTGGCAGGAGGCATCCATACCTTCACCGATTTTGATGAGGATGTACCAGACGACCTCTTATTGAGAGAGCCGATGTCTCACTTGTCGGCCATTGCCGTAGAGGTACCACCTTTGTCTTTTGTGTAGTATTACTTTCGAATACCTGCATTTCTTGCGCTGTTTCGATCTGATTGCATCGCATGCTTTGATCTGACTGCATTTCATACATTGCTGATCTGCCCTGTATACACTGCACATAACCGCATCTCATGCTTCACTATTCTGAATTCGAATGCATCTTTGACACATCACTGCTCGGGATGCAACTGTATTTTCAATACATCACTAATCTGATCTGAACTGTATTTTCAACACACTGCTGATCTGACTCGAACTGTGCTGGTTTGGTTTGAACTGTATCTTCAATACACTACTCATTTAATTTGAAACTGTATTTTCAACAGGAGGGATCTCGCTCCTTTCGAGGCTACGGCGCTACGACCGCTCGCGACTGGTACGATGTGCTCTCCACGGGGGTCCGCCGGATTGTCAACGAGACCGGCTTCGGTATATTTTGCTGCGGGCTGACGCGAGTTACAGCGAGTCGCCTTCTCCTGGGGGCTCTTGTGGAGAGGTGGTAGGACACCACCAATTCCTTTCACTTTTCCACAGTAGGGGAGATGACCATGACTCCTTTTGATTTTGCTATGATCACCAGTCTGGGAGTGGGAGGTGATCCGATTCCCCTAGATCCCGACATGGGGGAGTGGGTGGCTGCATGGGATGTGTTGCTTGGAGCACGTCCACCCCTTGCTTGAGCGGGTATAGTTAAATACTCTTTGTTCGAGGAGCAGTTCCGCGGGGAGGATCCTCAGATCGATGAGGGAGTGGAGCAATATGCTAGGGGCTTTCTCCTGTTCCTTTTTGGTACCACCTTGTTTTTGAACAGGTGGAATACTGTGGGTTTGTACTTCTTGAGCGCCCTGGTGGTGCTTCCGCGGGTCCGCTCCTACAATTGGGGCGCAGCCGGCCTCACTACTCTTTATGGATACATGTGCTTCACTTCTCGGATGTGCGGGAGAGTGATTGGAGGCTACTGGCGAGCTTGGGAGGTACGCAACCTAGTTCCCCTTTACATTACTCTGCTTAGCATTTGTAGGTTTGCTTTGTTCAACATTTATACTCTCCGTATTCACTGTCATCCTGTATGCTTTCTGCTTTGCATTTTCTGTACACCATACATACTGCACACCATACACTGCACACACAGGATCTACACACGGCTCACGATACACTATATGCACAGGATCTAATGTCCGCCTTTCTAGGCCTGCATTTGTTATGTACTGTACTGTCTTCTGCATTCTACTTTCTGCATCCTTGTTCATACGCTGTACTGATCACCTCCATTCAACAGCTTTGGGTATATGCATACTTCCCGGCGCTTGCTCCAGATCCAATGGAGGAGACTGCAGTGACGGTCCCATTTTCCAATGTATATGACGGTCCGCTCCGTCGTAGGACCCGGGAGGGCTTCATGTTTTTCCGACAGTATTTTGACACAGTCGCGGCGCGTGAGGTAAGTCTGCAATAAGATTATTTCGATTAACCCAATGCACCTGCCTTAGTCATTTGACGACTGATCATCTCGTTGGTTCTCTTTCTCAGATTTCATGGCGACCATGGGAGGTGATTCCGTCAGAACTCCAGGATCAGTATCACACTGCCCAGATCATGTCTCAGTACCGTATCCTCTTCGAGGGACGATCTGTCGGGCCTGGTTTCTGAGTGAGCGCTTGTGCGTCAGACTTTGGGGTTGCTTGCCCCGTTTGTACCGATGGCGCCTCCACTGTCGATGAGGGAGACACACATGTTATCCGCCGACCAGGTGATCCAGTTTATGGTAGGGCTGGAGACAGATTACTTCCGTGCTGAGGGCGACTACGCGACATTCATTCAGACACATCTGATGCCGCCTTTGACTGGTGTCCGAGGAGGAGAGGGAGTGAGGGCTCCAGCTATGAGAGGTAGAGGCAGAGCGACCAGGTCTCGTAGGAGGAGAGGTCCTGAGAAGAGACAGGGGTCTGGATGGCCAGTATTGCCTGCTACTATGACACTTCGAGCGCGAGCTGAAGAGATTTATCAGGTTCCCTTTGCTCCTCCTCCAGCTGGTCACGAGCTTGTCGGAGGTTATGGTTCGACTCCGGTATATACTACACTGTCATCCCTTGTACTGTCATTTGATTTCCCTTGATATTATATAGAGTACTAATGATTTCAACCATTTTTGTAGGCTCCCATTGAGTACACTCGTCAGTCTCTGGCGATGACGGCTTCAGTGATAGGGATGCTGCAGACGAGCATGGACCTACTCAGTATCTATAGCATTCCGGTAAGTTCATTCAAACTGCACTTCGTGCCCTGGAGTCTTTTCTTAACACACCATCATTTGTACAGCTTGCACACTGCATTTATCTGATACATTGTTCCCATACACCACTCACAGTATACATTCATTGCAAATCATTCACTATTCACAATACAACATTTTGCTACATCTGATATACCTTGGTTACTAATGCATTTTGGGTGGCTTGTCCCTCTTTCAGATTCCTTTCTTGCCGCCAGGCCCATCGGGTGTTCTAGCAGGAGCAGGGACGGGCCCTTCAGTACCTCCTCGAGCAGCAGAGGGAGCAGGACGAGGGACTAGTTCACAGGGACCTGTCTCTGATGATGATGAGTCTGACGAGGAGGCGATGAGTCCGCGGTCAGAGTCAGAGTCAGATGCTGATGGTGGAGATCCTGGACCTTCGTCCAGGAAGAGGACCAGGATGGATTCCCGCACTTGAGACCACCGACACTGATCCAGACATTTTGCTACTCCAGATGCTGATCCTGTGTTTTTTTTTTTTTTGTTTTTTTTCCTTTTTACTAGTAGTTTTTGCACATTGTACTGCGTTAGGCGGGTTTGTTTCAAAACTAAACTCTTTTGTAAAAAGAAACTATGATGGAATGAAAACAACTTCTTTTTTTTGTGGAAAAGTGTTTCGTTTGTACATTCTATGGATCGCATCACATCGCATTACTTTACACAACAATGTAAATGAAATCGAAGTTGTTTTGAAAACCAAACGCTCAAATTGCACTAATCAGGTAGTGAACTGACTAATAACAAAACAACTCGATAAACAAAACAAAGTCTAGCAAATTTACAACTCGATAAGCAAATTCGATGATGAAAGGAAGATAATTACAACCTGACACAGGAAAAGAAAATAATACGCCTTAAACAAGACACGACAAAGTCCAACAGGACAAAACAAGACCTTGAAAGACACAAGGAACCGGACTCCACTGCAACGGACAACTGGGTCTTCAGTGAGGGAGCCAGTGAGCAAGAGGGGAGTACTGCCGGCCATCAATGGATTCCTGCCGGCCATCAGTGTGCCACTGCCGGCCACTGATGAGCCACTGCCGGCCATCTATGGCAGACTCTCCGAAATGACGACATCTGTCCTCCACTCACTACCTTATCTTCTATATGAGTTCCAGCTTCGGGATTCTCTTCATTTCAGCTCAAATTTGCACCAAATGGAAGTGTTCCTTGCTCAAAACCTCACAAATTGGATCACTTCTCTAGATGGCTCGGAAAAGTTGAACTTCCGGGGCTTCGGCTTGAATGCACTATTCACGCTGGGCCGTACTCCGCTGCATCTTCCTTTCCTCCATGCCGTGGCAAGGTTTTGGAATCCAATAACACACGTCTTTAGCTTCAGCGGGCAAGAGATGTGTCCCACCTTTGAGGATTTCCAAGCTTTGATGGAGTCCGAGCGTAACGAGGAAATCTTGCCTCAACTCCGATTCGCCCACGTCCAAGCCCTAGAACAAATGTGCGGCCTCACTTTTTATGATGCTCGATCATTGATTCATGACGGGGAGCTGGACATCCCAAGCTTGGTTTGCCGATTTTCTGATGCCGGCGATTGCGGCGACTATTATTGGCAGGGCTATCGGCGACATGCGCTTTGCCTATGCTTGCTATCTCATTTCTTACTTGCCCCGAGCTCTGGTGGATTCAGTGTCCGATTGATCGAGGTCGCCCAAGGCTTGAAGGAGGGCAAGAGCTGTATTGCCATGACATTGGCTGAGACATTGATGGGCTTGGATGCTTTCCATCGCCGGGAGACGGCTAGGTTTGCGGGGAGCCTGCTACTATTGCAGGTAATGTTTCCCACCCAATCTTACATGTGTATTGCTCACATCACTCGGCCCTCAGGCTCGGTTTTTCTCACAAAACCCTTTTCCTTACTTTTCTCTCATCGTACATCTCTCTATTCTTTATTCTCCCATTTTTCAATCCCTCCCTAGGTGTGGTTGATGGACAAGTTACAGATTGTGAAGTCTTGCCTCGCATACTCAGCTCGCGGCTATTTCTTCAGGCAACGTCTGGTCGATGCCCGTGATGAGGGTTGGTGGTTCGACTGGATGTGCAGCTTGTCTGCAGACCGCATTGCTTGGCGGTGCCCTTGGCTCAATCTACCAGCAATGAGTTACAACATGACCCGTCAACCCGGGATTCAATTGATTGGCTTGACTCACTGTGTCTTCTATTTTCCGTTTCGGATCCGGCGTTAGTTCAGATACGATCAGACTTGCCCGCTAGAGGGGATAGAGTACCCGGCTGCATTCCCGGTTCGAGGCGCACAGCTTGCCCGGTATGCCACAGCATGGAGGACTAGAGAGCTCCTGGCCCCCGCTCCCACTTTCAGTTGCATTTTGTCTGATGAGTGCATAGATTGGCTTAATGAGGAGGCACAGATCGGGCCCAGCTTAGCACCAAAGGCTTCGACCAGCTCGGGGAGGGGGCGCAGGAACACCTGACTTATCTATGCCCCGGATTTATTGCTTTATTAGTACTTTCAAGTTTTTCCTTATGAATGTAATAAAGAGCAACTTCAATTTGTATGCAAGAGCAGGAGAACTCTGTATTGAAATCAATGAAATTGAAGGTTGTGGTACTGAAAATTTCCCGTTTTGGTCCAGAAATGGTCTTAGTTGTAAAAAGATTACTTTGAACAAAGTCAACTTTTATTAAAGCTTTTCAAAACTATTTTCGATATGGATCAGAATTGGACACGCCTGAGGTCTGTCACTGAGATGCACAACTCTAGATCCCAGCAACTGGAAAGTTGCCCCTAGTCTGACTAGTACCGCGGCACTGCACAGCAACGAAAAATTGCCCCTAGTCTGAAAAGCACTGCACCGGAGATCATAACCGAACTCTTGAATGCTGAATAGACAAAGATGGCCGAGATGATCAAATGGACAAAGCTGATCAGGGAAAAGTTTATGGCTGAACTCCAGGATGAAGTTGCCTACGTATCCCAAAGATGGGAATCAAGCCTTACGTAGTTCAGGTTGGGGTTTACTCGAGTTTTTTCACTCTCCTTTTATGCTCTAACTTTTGCCAAGGCCGCCCTTTGCGGGTTTTTAACCTTGCGAGCTCAGTTTTTATAATTTCAAATTTTTCGTGCTCTAACTTTTGCCTAGGTCGCCCTTTCGGGTTTTCGGCCTAGCGAGCCTCTCAGGGATAATATTTCTTCAACTTGTCCATGTTGATCGGCTGTGAGAACTCTAGGCCATCTAGGTCCATCAAAACCACAGCTCCACCCGACCAGATAGACTTAATGATGTAGGGACCAGTCCAATCGGGTCTGAACTTGCCCCTTGGGTCGTGGATGGGAGCTCGGTTGTCCTTGAGCACCAAATCTCCTTCCTTTAAATTCCTGGACTTAACTTTCTTGTTAAAAACCCTGGCAATTCTGCGTTGATGACCTTGAACATGGTACAGTGCTTTCAGTCTGCGCTCGTCAAAGAGCATAAGTTCTTCAAATCTACTCTGCTGCCAATCTGCTTCGGCTATCTGACACTCAGCCAGCACTCGCAAAGACGGAACCTCAATTTCGATAGGTAGAACGGCCTCCATCCCATAAACCAATGAATACGGAGTCGCCCCAGTAGAAGTTCTAATTGAAGTCCGGTAGCCCCACAGAGCAAACGACAGTTTATCTGGCCAGTCCCGATAGGTTTCCACCATCTTCTGCAGTACGTATTTGATGTTCTTGTTGGCGGCCTCAACCGCTCCATTGGTTTGCGGCCGGTATGTGGATGACTTATGAAAAGCCACATTGTATTTCTCCAACAAGTCAATCACTTCTTTCTTGAAGTGGGAACCATTATCTGAAATGATCTCATTTGGGACCCCATAACGACAGATGATGTTGTTTCTGATGAACTTCGCGACATGTGAAGCCTTCAACACCGCATAAGATTGGGCCTCGACCCACTTTGTAAAATAATCTACTGCGACCAAGATGAACTCATGCCCATTCGACCCCTTTGGAGTGACAGCCTCGATCACATCAATTCCCCAAACTGAAAATGGCCATGGCGAAGTCATGTTGTACAGCTTTGACGGCGGGATGTTCATGCGGTTTGCATGGATCTGACATTTGTGGCATCGCCGAACAAAGCCAATACAATCCTCCTCCATGATGGACCAATAGTAACCCTGTCTGAGGATCTTCCAAGCCAACATTACTCCATTCATATGCGCACCATATTCCCCTCCATGGATGGCCTCCATCAGGCGTTTTGATTCTTCAGTTTCTACACACAGCTTATGCATTCCCAGATGACCTCTCTTATACAGTTTACCCCCGCAGATGATGAACTGAACAGCCATTCTTCTGATTGCCTTTTTATCCTTGGCATTTGCCCCTGGTGGATACTCATCTTTCTCCAAGAAATTCCAAATATCGTAATACCAAGGGTTTTCGTCCTGAGCCTCATCTATAGCAGCAATCGACTCGTAGGCTGGCGCAAATTTCTGGTCAATGATGACTGGACGCATCCGGACTCCGAACGAGATGTCTATCATGGAAGATAGAGTTGCTAGTGAATCTGCGAATCTGTTGTTCTCTCTTGCTAGATGAGCAAAGTTTAGCTTTTTAAACCGAGGAATTAACAAATCCAAGGTCTGGTGGTACATTATCATCTTTTCTTCTTTGACTTTCCAATCTCCTTTTGCTTGAGACACAACCAGGTTCGAGTCCCCGATGACGTCCAACCGTTTTGCCCCTAGTTCCAGGGCTGCTTCTAGACCGGCAATGCATGCCTCATATTCTGCTTCGTTGTTCGAGACTTTGAACCGGAGTTTGAATGCTAGAGGGATACGGGAATTGTCGGGTGCTATCAGCAACACCCCTATCCCATACCCGTACTGATTTGACGCCCCGTCAAAGTACATCGTCCAAGTTTCATCTTCGATGTGCAAAATGGCCTCATCTGGAAATAAGTACTCAACTGCTTCACCCCCTTCCACTGGATGATCGGCCAAGAACTCTGCTACTGCTCTTCCCTTGACTGACTTGCGTGTCACATATTTCAGATCAAATTCAGAAAGCAACAGCAACCAACGAGCTAGCCTACCCGTAAGCCCGGTTTCTCGAAAGATATTTGGTGGGATCCAATCGTGAAACCAACATTACAGAGTGAGCTAACAGGTAGTGCCGCAGCTTCCTGGTAGCCCATACCAAAGCTAAGCAAGCCTTCTCCAACGGTGTGTAGCGAGTCTCATACTCTAGCATCTTCTTGCTCAGATAGTAAATGGCCCTCTCTACCTTGTCCTCTGATTCCTGCGCGAGTATACAGCCCATTGTAGTTTCAGTCACTGAAAGATACAATATCAACGGTCTCCCTGGTTCTGGTGGTGACAACACGGGTGGGTTCTGTAAGTATTTCTTGATCTGTTCAAAAGCAGCTTGGCATCGGCCGTCCCAGTGGAATTTCTTTCCTTTTTTCAAGAGACCAAAAAGTGGTTCATAAGTCAAGGTTAATTTTGAGATAAACCGTCTTATGAATTGCACTTTACCCAGAAAGCCTCGCACCTCTTTTTTAGTCATTGGTGGTGGCATTTCTAAGATGGCCTTGATTTTGGAAGGGTCGACTTCGATGCCCCTTTGTGTAATCAGAAACCCCAGCATTTTTCCTGCCGTAACACCGAACGTACATTTCTGCGAATTCAACTGCAACCGAAATTCTCTGATCCTTTGGAAGAACTTTTGCAAGGCGGTGTAGTGGCCCTCTCTTTCTTTGGACTTGACAATCATGTCGTCCACGTACACCTTAACCTCTTTGTGGATTATGTCATGCAATATCGTGGTTGCGACCCGTTGATATGTAGCTCCAGCATTCTTTAACCCAAATGGCATTACTCGATAGCAATAGGTCCCCCACGGGGTGGTGAAAGCAGTCTTCTCCCGGTCTTCAGGTGCCATCACTATCTAATTGTAGCCTGAGAAGCCATCCATAAACGAAAGCAAAGCATGCCCCACTGTAAAATCCATAAACTCATCAATATGCGGCAAGGGAAAGTCATCCTTCGGACTAGCTCTGTTCAAATCCCTAAAATCCATGCACACCCGGATTCTGCCATCTTTCTTCGGCACTGGAACAATGTTGGCCAACCAAGTCGGGTATTCGGATACCAACAGGAAGCCTGCATCCATTTGCTTGGTGACCTCTTCCTTAATCTTGATGGCCCAGTCAGGGCGGATCCTTCTGAGTTTCTGTTTGACAGGTCGGGACTCGGGGTCAAGAGGGATCCGGTGCTGTACAATCCCAGGATCGATTCCAGGCATGTCTTCATAGGACCACATGAAAACATCTTTGAAATCTTTTAATAAAGCGATTAAGCGCTCGCGTTCCTCAGAAGACAACGTGGACCCGATCTGGACCAGCCGCGGGTCCTTCTCAGTACCAATATTCACAGTAGTGATTTCATCCATTAAGGGTTTAACAAACCTTTCCTGCTCTTGATCAATTAATCGTTGCAAAACCGGA
>JAPPVO010000031.1:24905346-24984694 GCA_030407325.1 Camellia japonica | reverse complement strand
CTGGAGAACACTGGCAAAATAGATTAAACCGAACGACTGTCACAAAAAGAAGAGATTCCGGCGGTGGTTCGTCCACCCGGAGGCACTCCGACGATCAAGTCAGTTATCTCTCAAAGATAGCAAAAGTGCTTAACTCACTATTCAGAATATACAAAGCATACATTAGACCCATGAGGGTGCCTCTCTTTTATAGCCAACACAAACTTAGTCACAATAGAAGCCTAGCTTCAATGGACTTAGGATTACTGCTAATCTTGGACTCCCAGTAGGATTGGGATAAACTCTCTAAGAGTCTTATCTTTATCCAAACTGAAGTCCTCTCCCATTCTAGGACTCTTGTCCCTTATCCGCTTATCCCAGATTTTGGTTTCTTCGCAGATAACCTTGGCCTAGCCGAGATCATCTCGGCGTCATGACCAGGACACGTAGCACCTCGGCCACGTGTTGTCATTCAAAATTTATGTCTCCACATATATAAATCTCCAAAAACAATATATAGTGATGGCCTAAAAATCTCCAACTTAATAATTCTTTAAATGCTTCAACTCCAATCGCCGCTAGATTTGCTCCACACCTGAAAAATAAATTAATTCGGGAAGTATATACAATACAACATGAATGACAAGGCTCGGACAAAGAATAAATCAATAGGGATCTAACAATTACACAACTGATTAGATTCGATAATAAAGCAATTTACCCAATTACACAAACAGACTAACTAAATATGTGATAATTTATCCAAGACCAAATACCTGGTCCATTCAATACATAACCAGTGACCGGCCTCACCCATCTCACCTAAGCACAACCACTCATCCGGGCTACTGGTCCAAACTATTGTCAAGGTCCACTCGATCCATGTACAGAGCATTTCCACGTCATTTAGCCAGACAAATCAACACTGACTATATAGAATTGTGAAACCCCGTATTTTTATATAATAAAAATAATATATATTTTTAATTTTCTTAAATAATTATTCACAATATTTTGAATTTAATATTCTGTATATTTTTATACTGAAAATTTATTCAAAATAAAATAAAATAAAATATTTTTGACTTTATATTATTACTCAATATTAATTTCTGAGCCGTATGATATTTTTGTTATATTTTTCTCTATATTTTTTTGTAATCAAATTACATTGGAACCTAATATTTTCCGTACTAAAATCTAATCAGAAACCATGGGTTTGCTCCCCATGTTTTCTCACATCCCACCTTCCACGTGCAATCATTTTCTAGATCAAAAGAAAATGTGGTGGACATGCAGATGCTATATACACCAGCTATTCCATTTTCTTTTATCAATTCTTTTTAATTTCTATCTTCTTTTACTCTTGCTCATTTTGCCCATAAATTGAGCCTAAGTTTTCCTCACCTCTCTTCACTTCTAGTTTCATCTCTCTCAGTTCCCTCTCTTTCCCTCCACCTCTCATTCTCAAAACTCTCTTTCTCCTTCCTTATCTATGTTTTTCCTCCTCCCCCCGACCTCCATAGCCACGGTTTTAACCCACACTATCACCAACTCGCGAACTTCACACCATTGGCGCACCGTCGGACCGCCACCACCACCATCACCTATTTCCATTATCATCTAGAACCACCATTCACAAAGTGTTGTAGGTGAAGAAAGAAGGAAGATGGAGGAGAAAGAAACAAAGTTAGAGAAGTTTATTTTAAAGTTCAAAAGTTGGTTTTCGGCTTACTTTCGGCATGCCAAAACCATCCATTCCGGGAAGAAGTGAGACAAATAGGCCATGTAAGATGAAGTACAAAGTAAGTTGAAGAGATTGGCGAAAGAATGAAGTAAAACCGCTAAGAATTAAGAAAGTTATGGGGTCCGAAAGATGGTTCGAAAAAAAATGTCCGACACGGTAGGAAAATAATCTTATTTTTCGTCAAATTTTGGAGATCCGACGGCATGCAAAAAGAGATGGAACAAGGGGTGTGAGTAGTGAACCAAAAACTAGACCGTGAGGTGAATCCAATGACAGAAAAATAAGATAAAACGGAGTTACGATGAAGAAGATACAAGCATTTGAACTGGTGACATTGAAACTAAATTTCTGGGTCTTGTTCATGCATGCTACGGTTGTTGGAGAAGATGAATTGAATTTTATCCAGCATTTCTCGACCCATGGTGCTACGGTGCATCCTAGTACCTTTAGGTTAATCGAGTGGTCCTACGACTTTGGGGATGACCACTCTTAGGTTTTTCGACGTGTAGAATCCATTTTTGGGGTTAGATCTTTCAAATTCTAAGTCTAAGATGATGATCAACAACTGAAAGTTCTAAGAGAATCCAATGGAAGATCAACGGTGAGATCGCGTCCGATTAATGTGAAATTTCAGTAAGACGATCATGGAGCCAGGACGGTCATATCTTACGATCAAAATCATAAATCAAATTCGGACGATAAATCATTAGCAACCTAACATAGTAAGAAAACCCTCTCAACCTTCTCATTTTTTTATATTTGAAATTTTCAGATTATATACATATGATAAAATGTCTAAACTTGTAGATAGAATTTTATTTATAATTATATGAAAATTTATGATGGTATATCAAATATTGGTAGTATGAAAATCATGATAATATTGTGGAATTTGGACTTGCATGTGTAGTTTATGCCATTAAAAATATTATTGAAGATGTTATTTGGCCCTTTAAATTTGTCAAAAAGTTGTACGAATTTTTAGAAAATTTTATACTCAAAATTTGAAGATGATTTCTTCTACAAGTTGTTGATAATGATGTCTAGTTCATCCACAAAATTTTTCAACAATTATTGAGTTTTGTACGAATTTATACAAAATTTTAACCAAATCTGGAATTATAGGCAGATTTCACTATGTGTTTGGAAAATCATTAAAAAAAATTTATATTAACCAAATCTGGTAATTTCTAAGCAAAAAAATGAAATTTGAGAAGTCTAGTTTCATAATAAATTTTTAGATTATGGAATTGATTTATAAATTTAAGTATGGAATTAATTTAAGAAAATGTGATAAATCTATGTCATGAACATTCTTGGAATTTTTAAGAATTATTTATAATTTATTTTTGGAAAATGCTTTTTGAAAAATGACCATAACATGTTTATTGAGTATTCTGTAGATTTATATGAATTTTAGAGTTGTATAAGTAATTTATTTATAATTTTATTTGCAAGATATACATTCTGAAAACTTTGGCAGGTTAAGGAGGAATCAAAAATTATCTCTTCAATTGTTTATTTGCACTAAAATTTAATATTGTGCTAATATAATCTTGTAGATTAAAAATCCATGCATGTGTGTGATTATGATTTATTTCTTCATTTTGGTATCTACATTATTATTTCATACCATGGTTTAAATAAATTATTTATTTAAATTTTGTACATTTGTTTACTATTGTGTGACATGTGTAATATTTTATGTTTGGAATTTTAATGAGTTAGTATAACATTATTGGTAATTAAATGTTGAATTATTGTGAATATCTCAATAAGTAAAGAAACACGAAATTTAACCAATGATACATTAAATTTTAAAAGTGATGGGGTGAGCCCGGTTTAGAATCTTGCGCAAGTGAGTTGCGAACCCTAACATGGCACGGGAAGGTATTTCGGCTCTTATCGGTGTAGGCGATATAAGGTTGGTGGTGCGAGTGTCACAACATAGACTGTTCCCTTGGGGCAGACCGTGATGTCACGACTCGAGTATGTAACCCTGGTGCGTGGGCATCATTGGTAGTTACAGTAAGTAACATTTGAATATTTGACCAAGGGGGAGTCAGAATTGCCCGTGGCCATTGCTTAGCGATTGAGTGGAAATAGTGCTCCGCGGGGAGTTACTTAAACTTATCTGATAAACTAAATCTATGAGAATTTAAAAAGAAAAGTGGGCATTTTCCTTATGATGAAATACTGCCTCTGTTTGTCATTTTTATTTATTTATTATCTACTGTTATTATTTCAACTGATGGCATTCCTATTATGCTTATTAAATGCTACATGTTATTCTGTTACTATGCATTATTCATTGTGGGCATTATTATCGAGGTGAGTATTTCGGGTTGTAGTATCTTATTGAGCTCGTCGCTCATTGGCATCCTCGTTGCCTTGGCGTTTCATGCCAGGTACCAAAGAAACCGAAGGAAACACCGAGGTGTTGGAAGGCAACATTCAGCCCTGATTAGCTTGAAGCGTGCCAAAGTTCCATGAACTATTTTTCTGAGTTTTCTAGTTTTTCTCTAGTTTTTTTTTATTTGTGTACTAAGACAAAGTTTTAAATTTGACTGGAGTTGTAATTTAAGAACTTTTAGCTTTGGTGTTGTTAATTAATGGATGATGGTAAATTTGGTAGCAACATTGATGAGGATTCTTAATTAAGAAAATTGATTTTAAGTTTTAAACCTTATTATGATGTCCCCAAATTTGGGGACGTCACAAGAATAACTTCACAGAATTTATCAAATGACTTAGAATAATTAAGAGGAGTACAAATGAGAAGTAATTAAAATAAACACTCTTTGCAAAGAGATTTAGAACAAGCATATTGTATACCACTCGAATTATCTCAAATCAATCTCCTCCGTTGCCAACACTCGAATTTCAATATTTCTCCATGAATCTCCAAATTCTAAGCCATAAAGTATGTAAGGTTTAACAAAATCTACAATTCCCCTCTTGAATAAAATGCTAACTCTCACTCGAAACACTCTTAATCTAAACTCTAAATCTATATAACAAATGGAGAGAGAGAGAGAGAGAGAGAGAGAGAGAGAGAGAGAGATGAAGCAAAAACAAAAGGATGAAAGAAGAAGAAGAATGATAGAAATGGTTGAGATTGAGCTCAATTTATAGGCAAGGATACTTGGGACAAAAGAAAAGAAAGACTTGGGGCAAAAGAAAATGAACTTTACTTGGTGGGCAAGAAAAATGGGTTTACTTGGAGAGAAAGGAAGATTAAAGAAATTAAAAGAAAATAAAAAGATTACTTGGTAAGCAAAGAAATGGTGAAAAAATAATAAAATAAAATTTACTTGGTGCCCAAGAATAATAAAAAAAAAAAAATTAGAAAACAAGGGAGATGAATAATAATGAGATGGAGATAAAAAGAGATAAAATAAATAGAGAAAATAAGTTAGATTCTCATCTAAAAATTTTACTACCAAACTATCACCAATATCTCTCATTAAAATATTAATACCTCAAAAATACGGGATTTCACAATCTATTCCCCTTAAACAAATTTCGTCCTGAAAATTCATAATCTCTAATTCTCCAAAATTTAATAACTACTAACTCCTCAAATCACACGCTTTTGCTACACATTCTAATATAAACAGCCGAGTTTAAATTTTTATTTTTTTACCTCAAATATTGAACCCAAATATTAATAACCCAATAGATCCCATTTAAGACCTACTCCCTATGCTCTGATACCATTCTGTAATGCCAAACTTCCAGCCCGTTAATAAATCAAATCAACCTCAAATTTAAAATTCTAACTAATTAATAACCTCAAAAATACAAATTGGCTCCAAAATAAACCACAAATGTCTAATTATAATTTATACAAATCTCCAAAAACAATATATAGTGATGGGCCCAAAAATCTCCAACTCAATAATTCTTTAAATGCTTCAACTCCAATCGCCACTAGATTTGCTCCACACCTGAAAAATAAATTAATTCGGGAAGTATACAATACAACATGAATACCAAGGCTCGGATAGAGAATAAATCAACAGGGATTCAACAATTACACAACCGATTAGATTCGATAATAAAGCAATTTACCCAATTGCACAAACAGGCTAACTAAATATGTGATAATTTATCCAAGACCAAATACCTGGTCCTACTCAGCACACAACCAGTGATCGGCTTCACCCATCTCACCTAAGCACAACCACTCATCCGGGCTATTGGTCCAAACTATTGACAAGGTCCACTCGATCCATGTACAGAGCATTTTCACGTCATTTAGCCAAACAAATCAACACTGACTATATAGAATAACTTCACGGAATTTATCAAATGACTAGAATAATTAAGAGGAGTAAATGAGAAGTAATTAAAATAAACACTCTTTGCAAAGAGATTTAGAACAAGCATATTGTATACCACCCGAATTACTTCAAATCAATCTCCTTCGTTGCCAACACTCGAATTTTGATATTTCTCCATGGATCTTCAAATTCTAAGCCATAATGTATGTAAGGTTTAACAAAATCTACAATTCTCCTCTTGAATAAAATGCTAACTCTCACTCTAAACACTTTTAATCTAAACTCTAAATCTATATAACAAATGGAGAGAGAGAGAGAGAGAGAGAGAGAGAGATGAAGCAAAAACAAAAGGATAAAAGAAGAAGAAGAATGATAGAAATGGTTAAGGGTTGAGCTTAATTTATTGGCAAGGATACTTGGGACAAAAGAAAAGGAAGACTTGGGGCAAAAGAAAAGGAACTTTACTTGGTGGGCAAGAAAAATGGGTTTACTTGGAGAGAAATGAAGATTAAAGAAATTAAAAGAAAATAAAAAAAAAATTACTTGGTAAGCAAAGAAATGATGAAAAAATAATAAAATAAAATTTACTTGGTGCCCAAGAATAAAAAAAAAAATTAAAAAACAAGGGAGATGAATAATAATGAGGTGGAGATAAAATAAATAGAGAAAATAAGTTAGATTCTCATCTAAAAATTTTACTACCAAACTATCACTAATATCTCTCATTAAAATATTAATACCTCAAAAATACTGGATTTCACATACATTTTATGCTTGGCGGGGATGCATCTTATTCTTTTCCATTCCGGTAACTTGCTATCAATTAATACTCTATAAATGGATGATGTTCTTCCATTACACAAAGTACTGAATGAGCAAGTTTATTCCCAAACTTATGTCTGTTCTGGATCTAAAAAAATTATTCTATAAACAAAGCCGTAGTCTAACAATTGTGCGGCTATTAAATGACGAGATCTGTCTCTAATCTCTATCTCCAGTGGCTCAAAAGTTGCTAGATTTATCTAGCAAAGACAAATGCTGAAATCGAGATTACACTGACATCTTCCAAAATATTCTGGCCTTTCTCTACATCTTTCTTCTTATAAACAGGGTTGTTCTCCATCATTGTAGAGATAATTAATATGTCATACCGGGGCATTGAACTTCTGCTATGGAAAGGTCCTAAAAAAACTGTTGTATAGTGACTAGCTCTCTATTCTAATTCGCATTTTTTTATTTTATTTTTAACAATTAGCAGTGTGTGTGAATTTAAACATGATACATTGTAATTTTTTATTTAAAATTTTGAATGATTTAATGATTAAGGAAAAACTATTTCTCAATTACCGAATGTAGCAGTTACTTGATTATTGGATATAAAGGGTATTTTTTGAAGAGAAAAAAATTGTTACAAAGTTCACACTAAATTAGTTGGGAAAATTGGTCTAAGATCCATGCCCAACTTTTGATTGGAGGAGAGATTCACAATAATATTTTTTGATGCCTAAGGTCCCTCAATGTTATTTTAGGTTGTAAAATACCTATTTTGATGGTGCAGATCGATTGTGCCTTTTACAATTCTGTGTGTGTGTGTGTGTCACTACTGAGCTTCAACAATGGCAGATGAAGAAGAAGAACAGTAAATTCTGATCTACGAATTAAGAAAAACTCCTCCAAATCCACAATGAGAATCACTAGGTTTCTCAAACCCTATGCAAAGCTAATCAACCAAGCAATCCCTGTTCCAAACACTCCTTTCTTATCTGAAATCTTTCTTCACAGTCTTTAACAATGGCCTTCAAAAGTCCTCCTCAGAGCCTGGAAACAACCCTAGAGAAGATGGAAGGAATGGGTTGAGACCTTAGCTGAAAAACATGGCGCCATTTGGAACCAAACTAGTTTTTGCGATGTTATCATGAGTTATATATACTAAGTTCACTATAACCCTGATTTGGTACTTGGGTTGTGTGAGTTTTAGTGTGCGAATTTTCTTTGGATTTCGCCACTATATGAATTTTCTCTAGATTTGGCCACTGTGTGAATTTTCTCTGGATTTGGCCACTATGAATTTTCTCTGGATTTGGCCACTGTGAATTTTCTCTGGATTTTGGCCACTGTGAATTTTCTTTGGATTTTGCCACTGTGTGAATTTTCTCTAGTTGTTCAATGTGTGTATTTTCTCTGAATTTTTGCCACTGTGTGTATTTTTGTTACTCTACGATAATACTGTAGACACCCCATTTTTGACCGTCCTCAAGACCTGGACGTCACCGCTGGAACACTCGGTGATTATCCATGTTTGTGTTCGTTTGGAGTTCCCGGAGTTCTCGGCTCGCGCGCCTTGCCTCAGGACTTCCGAACTCGACCATCTTGTGTCTGGTTTTGCACCAAACACTTGTGTTTTGCCTTGGAAGGGCAGGGAATGCTTTGTGAGGCATCCCCACGTACCACCGGCTGTGGCTAGAGGCCACCGGCTGGCTGGTGTTGCCATCGGCACTTTATTGTGCCGACCGGCACTCTTTTGTGCCGACCGGCACTAAGTTTTGTCAAAATGACACTCTTTGCTGGCCGGACACTGTGCAGTTGCTTTATGAGATATTTTCAGACAGCTGTATAGTTTTGGTTCCCCTCCATACACGTGTATGGAGGGATGACCCTCTTAGTTAGCTTAGCTTGTAAGCTTTGCAAGCTTTGCTTGCCTATAAGAGGACCACTCCTCTTCTTGGCTAGGGTTACAAAATTTTAGACATTTTAGACAGACCAAGCTCTGGTTCTTAGGGTTAGGATAGATACACCTCCTATCTCTCTTCTTCCCTCTTGTTTTGTACACTAGGTGTTAGTGTCACACTTTTACTCACCAACACCTAGTGTTTCACCTTCCTTGGGTTCTTGAAGGTCCAGAGGTCTTTGTGAAGCTTTGAAGCTGGTTTGGTGCTCAAGGAAGCCAACACATCATCTTTGTTGAAGAGGCTCCAAGGGTAAGACACTAACTCTCTTTTTACCCCATTTTTGCACCTTGTTTTTACCTAGTTTAGAACTTTTTTGTGCTTAGTGACTAACACATAAAAGTTCTATTTTTTAAGCCTCTTTATTGTTTATTAAGAGTGTTTGGTGGTTTGGGTAGGTTTGACCACCCTTAGGCCTTGAAAAGGCCCTTTTTTGTGCTATTTTGTGAGAGATCCGAGACTTTGGTGCTTGGGCCTCTCCACCACTGAAATCTTGAGGGATTTCAGTGGTGGAGATGGTGCCTTGAAGTCTCCAAAAGGGGAGGGCCACCCCCTCTCCTTGATGTCCTTGAAAAGGGCAAGTTTTGGCCTCCAAAGGAGCACCATGTTTGGTTGTGTGTTGAGCATGTCTTGGCTGCATTTCATGCTTATTATGCCATGATTTAACTTGATTCTAAGTTGGTTTAGGTCCCTTATGCATGCTTAGCATAGTTGCCTTGTAATGCCTTTTGATCCCCTAACATGCCTAGGTTGTATGCCTTAGTTTCTAGCATGCTTTAGGCTTAGATTTGTGAATGTTTCGTGCTTATTTTGCCATGTTTTAGCTCTGTCCATAGTCATTTGGGCTGATCTTGGTATGCATTATATGGCCCCTTTGCATTTTAGGCTTGTTAGCCTTTGAGTATGCGTGTGTAGCATGTGTTGCTTACCTCATTTTGATGATTTGGAATCATCTAGCATGTCATTTCAGTCCCTTTGGTGTGCTTGCATGCTTGCCTTAGTGGCCTCTCTAATGCTTTAAGAATATGTGTTAAATGCTCCATGTTTTGGCCTTAATGCATGCCTTTGATTTCAAGCCTCTTAGATGCCATCTAAGTGGTCCTTTGGGCCTAATTTGACATGCTAAAAATCTGTTTTGGGTTGATCAATGCATGCCATAATTGCCTTGCATAGGTGTGGTTTAATGCTTCATAGACTTGCTTTGAAGACTTGGGCCATTTGTCGCATGTTTAGCTTGCTTTGTTGCATGATTTGGCACCATGTTTAACATGATTTTCAGAGCTTTCCATGTATGCTAATAGTCCATGTTTGTGCCTCTTAGATGCGCTTGAGAGTTGCCATGATTGTGCTTAAGTGTTGGTGCCTTAACTTGTGCATGTGTGCATGTGTGTTTGGCCCCCTTAACTTAGCATTTTGGCCACTGATTTTAGGACTATTTGAGTTGCCTAATTCATGTTTTAGTCCATCCTCTATTTGGTTTGCATGCTTACCTTGCATGCTTGCTTGTATGCTTGCATGAGTGCATTGCATTACCCATGTTGCATGATAGATAACATGACTAGGTTGCATTGTATCAACATGCATTCCTTGTCCCTTGAGTTGGTGATAGGGATTGGGACTTTGGTTTGTTTGGTTTGCATACATTTGAAATCAAAGTTGCATTCTCGGTTCTTTGGGCCATCATGCATAGAAATGCGTGATTGGTGGTCCGGGAATCGAGGCACATGCCCCTTTGAGTCACAAACATGATAAAGGGTGTGTTTGGTGCATAAATGGCTTGAATTACATTGCCATGCATAGTTTTGTCCTCTGCTGCTGTGAGTTGCAGGTTCTGCAGGCATTCAGTGCCGGCGGCAGTATTTAGTGCCGACCGGCAGTCAATCAACAGCCGATGGCTTTATTTTGTGCCGGTGGTGCTCTACCCCAGCCGGTGGTACTCTCCAGTGCCCTGAGAGGTACTTATGGGACTTTGGCAATTTTCTGAGGAGGAGAGCAGAGGAAACAGAGGCAATCCGTGCATGGCAGTGCGGTTCCGAGCCGGTCCCGAACGCGTGTTGCATCCGGTTCTCCTCCCGAGGCGTTTACTGTTTTTCTTAGATTAATTAATTTGTTAATTTAATTAATTTGTAATATTTAATTAGCCTGCGTAGTTAATTAATTTGTATTATTATTTTGGTCCCTCCGAGCGAGGGCATAATTGTAATAAGTGTGGGTGAGTGGGTGTATGTCTTCCAATCCCCATTTCTTTCTTTCCTTTTATTTACCTACTTACGTTGGTAGATCAGGGCATACTCATTTTAGCATACCTTATGCAATGCATGCGTGCATCCATGCATTTGTTTACATGCACCGGGCTCGGTACATCATACAAACTGTATCGTATTTCCAATTCCAATTTGAATATGTGATAGTTGTAGCATTTCGCATGCCATTCTAGGGTTAGCCGAGCCTACTCTAAATTGCATCCTTGCCTGTGTTGCATTAGCCACTTAACATGAACTAGGACATGCATGTTTGCTAACTAGTTCACTGTTTTGGCACGGAGTACGATATAAGTATTTACGCTTTAGCATACCACATGCGTGTGAATGTTGCCATGACAGTATGCTTACCATGCGGCTAAGTGCTTATGTGAGATAAACTGTTTGAATGCCTGTGGGTGGAGGTTGGGTTACTTGAGTTGGGAAAACTCATTGAAATCCGTATTTTAGCCTACTTGCGAGTAGCGAAACCCAAAGCGCTTTCAAAACAAATGGATATGCAAATGACTATTTCCGAATTAGGCAACCTAGTCTATACTTGTTTGCTGTGCGCATAACGTAGTAAATCTAGCCTAATAACCGGTTTAAGAGCATGTAATGTTTTCAAAATCGGATATCACGGTTAGTAGAGGCCGGTCTTCGGACCAGGCGAAAGGGGGTGCTCATAGCTGACCTTCCCGATCGTACCCAAGCTCCCGAGCCAAGACATTTGGTGATGATGGACACGTGGCCTTCGGCACCGAGTCAGGGTTCCTAAATTCCCCCATAAAAAATATTTAGGTGGTGACTCTGTAATCTGGCAAAGCAGTCCATGTTTGGCACTACTTTTCAAAAAAAATCTGTTTTTCTTCAAAACGATTTGCCAGAATTGGACTCTTTGGTTCGAGATTAAGAACCGCAACACACAAAAAGGGAGTCCAAACTGTAGCGAGGTCCCAAGGGCGCGTCTACAAATACATTCAATGATGATTAGCTATGAAGATTTTGTTGTTCCACATTTTGTAGATCAATTGCGTTGAGTGTATATTGTCTGCAGAGAAATTCTCTGGGAAGAAATTCTCTATGAAGTCCAGAGAAATCCCAGGAGAGAAATTCTCTAAATCGAATCTTCTCTGAATCGATATTGAGAGAGCTTAGACATTATGAAAATATTAGATATCCTTTATACTATAAAATCTTAATATCAGGAACTCTAAAAAAAAAATCCCCAAATTAGTTTAACTCTCTATATAATAGAATAAATAATATTATAGTCACTACTAAATTGTGTGTACCAAATTTTGAATAAAATCTGATATGTAATCAATGCATTGAAATAAGAAATGACAGGCAAAAAAATATTGGGAATTTACAAGTTAGTGTTTTCTTCCCAAAATAATTACTAATTCATAAAAAAGTTTGAAATTTTAATTATTAAAATTTGTAAAATTTATCATTAATTTAGAATTTTTTTTACAAATGTACATTGACCTGTTAACTCTCCAAAAATATTTAACCAATGTTTTTGTGATATCCAAAATTTGGTCAATATATATATTTTTTATTATACTCTTTTCGGACTTGAGCTGATACAGAGATTAATTACTTACAATCCATTTATTAGAAAACCCAATAACATAACCATTGTTATTTATTAGAGTTTTTTACTGGCCGGTCCTACTTTTTATAGTTATTCCCTTCTTAGTCCTGAATATTGATGTTGTGCACCAATAGGTCCTGGAGTCTTTTTTTTGTACCTGTTTTACCCCTGTTTTGTTTTCCCCTGTTTTGGCACGTTTCTATTTGATTTTTGCCATCAAAATACTGTAATGTGAGTTTGGGTTTGGGTTTGTGATTTGGATTTCTGTGGAACTTCGCGATTTGTTAATGCATTATTGTGGAGCTTCGTGATTTGTGATTTTGTGCTTGGTGTATATTTGGATTTTGCTATTTGCGATCTCATGGAGGGAGCTCGATTTGTGATTTGCTTTTTATAAATATGTGAATCTTCGTGTTTTATGATTTCGCGTTTGGTGTATAGTTAGATTTTGTGATTTGCAATTTTGTGGATGGAGTTCAACTGGTATGTTTGATTTTGATTTCAATTTCGATGTTTTGGTGTTTTTTAGTTTGAGTTTGTGATTTTGATTTTGTTTATGATATTGTTGTTATTCTGTTGTTTTTGCGATTGAATTTGTATTTTTATCATGATATTGAAAGCTTTGAGATATGTATATGTAATGAATATTAGTTTTTTTTTTTTTTTTGGTTACGAAATTGTTTTGGTTGAACACAGGTGTTGGTTTGTGATTTTCTACAGTGATAATTTTATCACTGAGTAGTTTGGGGGTATTGTTGGATTAACTTTTTCAACACTGATAAATTTATCAGTGAGTATAGGAATAGGAGATGAAAAAGTTGCATAATATAATGGTAAGATTCAAATCGAGTTACCATGCCCAATAAGTGTAAGCCTTATTCACTGTTCATGCTCTTGGTCTTAGGTAGTGTTAATTGTTAAATTTATCACTGTTGGTTTTTGGATGTGTTTGAGTTGGTTGATAATTCTATCACTGTATTAGATTTTGCTTTAGGTTGTTTGAGTTGTTTGCTAAAATATAATTGTTGTTTGTTGCAAGATTTATAGTGATGGAAAATTCTTTGTTTCTTATGTGCAAATTTAGAGGTGTGACATTGGTTATCAAGTATAATGATGGATTTAATTTCAAGGATTTAGTATATAAATTGTGTGCAAAGTAGAGTAAGTTAGTTGGTAGTTCTTTGAATATATCGTATTCAATGCCCGTACATTCTTATTATGGTCTACAAAGTGAAGAGGATTTGGAGGTTATGGTTGGACTCGCACTTTCTTGTGATATTCATCGTATTGATGTTTTTGTTAAGTGTTGTTCTTTGGGTGAAGGTTATATGATTTGTAATGGTGAAGCTGGTAGTAGTAGTAGTGTTGTTTGTGAAACTGATTTTTTGCCTTCATTTTATTCAAATCAACAGAAACCTTTGCTCTCCGATAGGTGGGTTAATTGTATAAAAGGAGTGGGTCAAGGTTTGCTCAAGAAGTTGTTGAATTTTGAGATGCGTTGTCAAAGTATTCTATTCATTCCGGTTTTGATTTTGATTTTGTTAAGAATGACAAGGATTGTGTCACTATTCATTGTAAGAGAAGGTCTAATTTGGGATGTTTATGGAGCGTGCATGCTAGAGTGGAAAATTCTAGTAAAGCTTTTGTTATTAAACAATTTGATGATGTTCACACGTGTGGATCTTCTTTTCGTACAATTAAACATACTAGGATGACTTCGAGTATGATTGGTAGGCTAATTTCAAGTGAGGTTCGTAATAAGGCTTTGACATCGGTTAGTGAGGTGGTTTGTGATTTCAAGGACTATTATGGAACAGAAGTTTCTTATCGGCGAGCTTGGATGGGTGTTGAAAAAACAAGGAATGTTATTTTTGGTGACTATTCATCTTCATTTGACGATCTTCGTTGGTATGTTGATACCGCTAATGATTGTAATCCGGGGAGTGTTTTTGATATGAAATTTGATATTGATAGTAAAGGAAGACATTTCAAATGCTTGTTTTTCACTTTTGAGGCATGTATTCATGGTTTCAAGTATTGTCGGCCTGTGTTGATACTTGATGAAACTTTCTTGAAAGGAAGACACAAAGGTTGTTTATTGGCTTCTACGGAAAAAGACAGTAACCAAGGTATATTATGTGTCTATTTGTTATTATTATTAAAACAATGATGATTTTATCATTTTTGTTACTGGAGAGTGTTGATTATTGAGTGTGGTCAATCAATTAGTGATAAATTTATGTTGTATACTTTTGTATGCTGTATACTTTTGTTAAATTTTTATATTTATACAGTGATAAATTTATTATGCATTGATTCTATATGTTGTATGTTTTTATTGAATTGTTGTAGTAATACAGTGATAAAGTTATCTATGGTTGGTGCTATATGTTATATACTTTGCGTTTTGCTTTTGTTTTGTAATCTTTTTTATTTGTTACAAATAATGTGTATATATTTTGTTTGTAGGTTTATATCCATTATGTTTTGCCATTGTTGATAGTGAACGTTATGACAATTGGCATTGGTTCTTGTCAAAGTTATTTGTTATTTTGACTCCGGGAAGGGATATTACGTTTGTTACTGATCGACATGGAGGTTTGCTGAAAGCTTTAGCTAAGGTCTTTTCGTTTTCTTCTCATTCTTTTTGTCCAATGCATTTGAAAACAAACTTGAAGACTTATTTGTCAGTGAAGAGTCGCGAATCTAAAGAGTATTTGCTCACTCCTTTTAGTAGATGTGCATATGCTCCTACTATTGAGTTGTTTAATGAGCTATTTGAAGAATTTAAGGGTCGTTGTGGTCGTAATGTTCAGAAGTTTCTTGAGGATTTGCCTAATGAGTGTTGGTGTAACGCTTATTTTCAAGGCAAGAGGTATGGTGAAATGTGCACAAATGCTGCAGAATCTTTTAATTCATGGATTAGGGATAAGCACCATTTGTTTTCAACTAATCTTGTTGATGCTATACGGGTGAAACTAATGGAGCAATTTTCAAAAAGGTGAGAAGTTGGAAATAAGTGGAATCGTATTGTTTGTCCTTTTGCAGAGAAAAAGTTGGAAGAAGCTTTTAATGATACAAAGGCATGGATAGTTAAGAAATGTAGCGATGATATTCATGAAATCCAATTGGATCATTCAGTTATGGTTGATATTGGGAAACAGTCTTGTTCTTGTCGATTGTTGGAAATTGATTCTTTTCCTTGCAAACATGGTTTTTATGCTATAAAGAGGAGTGAGAAGGATCTGAATTGTTTTCTTGATGATTACTACCATGTTCGTAGTTATTGTGATTCTTATTCGCATTCTATCTATCCAGTTCCTAGTATGTGGAAGCCAAATGTAGTTCTTGATGATGACGTTGTTTTACCTCCTCTTTGTAAGAAACCAGTTGGACGTCCAAGAACAGAGAGAATACCTTCGAAGGGCGGATCAAGAGAATTAGGTGCAGTAGGTGTGGAAAGATGGGAACTCATAATCGAAAGACATGTAAAGAAGCTTGCTTTAGTTGTATTGATTTTAATTGAATTACTTTTGTTGAGAGTTGAGAGGTGTTACTTGCATTGAATGTTTGAGTATTTTTTGAAAGATACATCATTTCGGTAGTTGCATTGGATGATTGAGGAATTTTTTGAACGGAAATTATATTTTTTGTTGATATTTTTACAAGATTAAGTTTCACAGATTTATATTCTTTGATTTTGGTTAAATGTAGTTGATGTTTTTGGTGTTTTATACAGTGGTAAATTTATCCCTGGTTGGTTTGAATGAGTTGGTGGATTATGTTTTTTTAAGAGTGATAAATTTACCATTGTCTGAAGGAAACAATCAAGCATTAATGGGGTTGCTGAATTTTGTTATTTTTAAGAATGATAAATTTATAACTGACTGTATGGAAAGAGTTGATGGTTTATTACATTTATGTCAGTGGTTGATAAATTTATCACTGTCATATCCAACCAAATGTTCTTTTTTACAGTGATAAATTTATCAGTGGCTTAAACTCAAGAAAAATCAATTGTAGGTAGTTTGGGACTAAGTTTCCCAATCTGTGCTACATTACTGCCACTATGCAATTAACTATCAGTGGGATCCTTGAAGCAAAATATTTCGAGTTTGCAATTCATTTTCAGATTAAATTGTTCAAAATTTCAGTCTAAGAAATGCTTTAGATGCAACAGTTTATCATCAGGTCTTGAATAAGATCATATTTCTTCATAAATAACTGGTTCTTGGAGTTAAATGTTAAAATGTATGTACGGTTTTTTTTTGGATTTACTGTTAGAACTTTATCTCCACTCCATATACCCAGAATGGCATGTTCTTACATTCATTCCCAAACTTGAAAATATCTACAAATTGCAACAGTGTTTTAATTCTCAATTTGGACAATGTAATAGTGTTTGTGTTTTAATTTTCAATTTAGATAAATTGTTTATTTTTTTTATATTGTTTTGTTTACTTGAATTAGGAAAAAAGAATGTGAGAGAGAGAGAGAGAGAGTTGCTGATTTTTCTTAATTTGAACAGTGATAAATTTATCAGTGCAAAAAAAATGTCATGTTAGTAAATGAAGGGATCCAAACTTCTTATTAAGCATAGAGTAAGATTGATATCAAAGCCAAATCTGGTAAAAATATAGCTAAAAAAGACTGAATTTTCATTTAGTGTATTGTCTATAATTTTGACATTGTAACAACCAAGTATTATAATATTCATTGAAGTAAAGTACGAACCAAAATGATCAAAATATACATAGCACTGTAACAACCAAACAAGTCAAATATATGAAGTATTCACATTCTAACAACTAAATGAATCAATGTTTCCTTTTTATTACACTGTAACAAACAAACAAGCAAAATGTTTTCTTTTGTTCCAGATCTATTGATTATTGCGGAGGCAAGTCATCAATGTTTTCATCAACTATTTATTGTTGAGCAGTTTGTTGGTCAGTCAAGAAGATAGTTAATATATCGGCTCTCAATTAATTGCATTCTTCTTTGGAAAAAGTAGACATTATATTGTTGTTGGAAATATATTGTCTCATGATATAGCAAACAATGATTCCACAATCAACCTGCAAAAACATTTTGAAAACAAAATATTATAATTTGGTTTCGTTGCATTTTTTTTTTATAAGAGTGTTTTGTTATTGATCAACTTACGAAGTGTCTTCTTATTGTGGGCTGTTGATAACTCTCTCTGAATTAGGCAAATTAAGCAAATCTATCGTTGTTATAACAATTTTTATCACTGAATTAGGCAAAGTAAGGAAATTCGTCATTGTATAGCAAATGTTATCACTCAATTAGGAAAATTAAGCAAATCTATCATTCTTATTGCAAATTTTATCACTGAATTAGGCAAAGTAAGCAAATCTGTCATTGTATAACAAATTTTATCACTGAATTAGCAAAAGTGAACAAATCAATCATTGTATGGCAAATGAACATGAAGATATGATTATTATGAAGTTGAATATCACTAATAAATTAATATTGTATGATACACATTGAAAATAGTTTCAAGTTGAATTTTATCACTTAATTATAGTTATGAAAGAAGATAAGGGAATCAAATCCATCATTATAACAAATTTTATCACTCAATTAAGAAAATTAAGCAAATCTATCATTCTTATAGCAAATTTTCTCACTGAATTGGGCAAAATAAGCAAATCTGTTATTGTATAGCAAATGAACATGAAGATGTGATTATTATGAAGTTGAATATCACTTAATTATAGTTATAAAAGAAGAACGGAAGATGAATACGACTCACGTTTGATTCGCATGTTTGTTGAAGAAGAAGGGAAGCAAATCCATCATTATAACAATTTTTATCACTCAATTAGGAAAATTAAGCAAATCTGGTATTGTATAGCAAATTTTATCACTAGATTAGCAAAAGTAAGCAAATCTATCATTGTATAGGAAATAAACATAAAGATGTGATTATTATGTAGTTGAATATCGCTCATAAATTAATACTGTATGATACAAATTGAAAATAGCTTCAAGTCGAATTGTATCACTCAATTATAGTAATGAGAGAAGAAGGGAGGCAAATCTATCATTATAACAAATTTTATCACTCAATTAGGAAAATTAAGCAAATCTATTATTCGTATAGCAAATTTTATCACTGAATTGGGAAAAGTAAGCAAATCTGTCATTGTGTATCAAATTTTATCACTGAATTAACAAAAGTAAGCAAATTCATTATTGTATAGCAAATGAACATGAAGATGTAATTATTATGAAGTTGAATATTACTCATAAATTAATACTGTATAATACACATTGAAAATAGCTTCAAGTCAAATTTTATTACTCAATTATAGTTATGAAAGAAGAAGTGAAACAAATCCATAGTTATGAAATAAGAAGATAATCAAATCCATCATTATAACAAATTTTATCACTCAATTAAGAAAATTAAGCAAACCTATCATTCTTATAGCATATTTTCTCACTGAATTGGGCAAAGTAAGCAAATCTGTTATTGTATATCAAATTTTATCACTGAATTAGCAAAAATAAGCAAATCCATCATTGTATAGCAAATGAACATGAAGATGTGATTATTATGAAGTTGAATATCAATCATAAATTAATACTGTATGATACACATTGAAAATAGCTTCAAGTCGAATTTTATAACTCAATTATAGTTATGAAAGAAGAATGGAATCAAATCCATCATTATAACAAATTTTATTACTCAATTAAGAAAATTAAGCAAATTATCATTCTATAGCAAATTTTCTCACTGAATTGGGCAAAATAAGCAAATCTGTTATTGTATAGCAAATGAACATGAAGATGTGATTATTATAAAGTTGAATATCACTTAATTATAATTATAATTATAAAAGAAGAACGGAAGATGAATACGACTCACGTTTGATTCGCATGTTTGTTGAAGACGAACTAAACAGGGAATATAGATCGAAACGGTGGAAGATTTGCTGGGGATCTGTTCAGAATCAGAATATAGATCGAAACAGAGGTGATTTCTTTGGAAACGATGGGAGATTCAGGGAAAATCTCTTCGTTTGTTTCGATTTCCAAATCGCAAATCGCTCAGAATAGTTTCTAAATCAGAACAATTGAGAAGGAGCGGTGTGTCACGCGCACAGAGAGAACTCGTGATATCTTCTTTGCTTCACACATGTGGTGTGACATTGAGGGTAAAATTGGAAAATGAAATAGGACAGGACTTGGTGAGTATTAATTTGTTTCAATGGGACCGGCTGGTAAGTCCCCCTATTTATTAAGGGCTGCTCATATGGACCAGACATCCCATAAGTCTTGCTCCAAACTAATAGGTCCAAGTTTTCGATCTTACCTCACAACCCAACCCACGAACCTATAATTCTTAACTTATATAGAATCTCACAACAAATTCACCACATTTTTAATGATTATCAACAACAAAAAAAAAAAAAAAAAAAAAAACATAATTTTTAAGACTAATAATATGTTCATAAAAATCACACTCAAAACTTATTCGATAATAGCTCAAACTAATATGATAACTACTTATTTTACCTAGCTCATGCCCAAAATTTCCGCATGACCTTACGATAAAAGAAAAGGAAAAAATGCCAAGGGATATCTCTAGAGTATTGCTTAAGGTTCTATATTGTTTTTGTTAAAATATATATATATATATATATTATTTTTTTTGATTGTACATATATATAAATAATAATAAAAAGTCACTTTTTCAACAAAATCCATCATATTTGGGCAGCACTAAAAATAATCATTTTTTCCCAAATTTCTTAGTATTTTAAGTAGTGATTTTTTTTTTTTAAATAACGTGCAAAAAAAAATTTACAATATAATCCAAATAAATTTAAAAAATTTCTTTTTTTTTTTAAATTATCAAAATAGACCTAAATCTTTAATGTTTTACATATGTCATTGTTCGCTTAACCTTTAGACGAAGAAGCCCTAAAACAGGGCCCACCACGAATAAAAACAAAGGTTTTAAAATATTAAAAACCTTTAAAAATGTTAAATAAAGTTTAGAAATCAGTAAAAACAAATAAAATTCAAATTCTGCTTTTATTCAGTTTTATCTTTTATCTTTTTTTTCCTTTTTTATTAAATATAGTAAGGTAACATTTGTTAGCAAGAATCAAAATAAAAAGAAAAAATTATCAATCAGTGATTGTTTCAAGAATTTATTACAGATTCATGAAAAAAAAAATTATACTATTAACTAACTTATCAAATTTATTACTTATTTATAATTATTTTTAAAAATTATTCAGTGCAATATTTTCAAATAAAAACTAAAAAAATAAAAAGAAATGAGGAGCGACCCGCACAACTGCTTACGCGTCATAAGATGAATGAAGGGACTTTAATGCGCCATCCACATGAGAAATGATAGACTTGCACGGCACTCCTTTAACCATATATTTGTCTTGTTCCCTCATCCTAAATCAGCCCTCACCAATTTATTTTAGGATAAAGTTTGGGAGCTCGAATGAGCTCCCCCGAATTTCTCGAAAATAGAAAAATAGAGGGAGAAATAGAGGGAGAGGGAGAAAGAGAGAGGAGAGGAGAGAGGGAAACAGAGAGAGAGAGGGGGAGAGAAGCTCGGCCGTCGCAGCAGCTCGGTCGATCGTCGCCCGATCGCCGATCGTCGCAGCAGCTCAGCCTCCGCGTTGCCTCCACCGCGCCTCCGCCCCTGGTTTATGCCCCCTCCTGTCCAGTTCTCCCTTCTCCCTTCCCTTCTCCCTTCTCCCTCGACGTCGTTTTCCCAATTAGAGGGATTCGGGGGTGCAGATTTCGAGCGATGTAGCATTACTCTTTATTTTACTCAAAAATTAAAAAGTAAATTATAAATACACTAGTTAAAATTTGATTAAAATATAAATTACTTTTTATAATTTTGAAAATTATATTTCACCATTTAAAATTTCTAATTTCATAATAAATCGTCACTTTTATTAATAAATTATTAAGTCAATTAATAGTTTTTAATGATTTTAAAAATATTTTAAAAATATGTTTCAATTAATAATTTAGGAAATTTTATTATTGTATAAGAGAACAATTATGAATTATATTTTTTTAGTTAATTCTATTAAATAAAAAATTATAATAAGGGGTATTTATAATTTTTCAAACAACAAGGAACAATTTGTATTTTAAGCAAATCTCAAAAGGTGTATTTGTAATTTTTCCAAAATTGAATAAATAAATTTATAATAAATTAATAAATTACAAATACATTTTCTAAAATTTACTTAAAATAAATTACTCTCTATATTTTAAAAATTACATCTCACCTCTTAAAGTTTCTAATTTCATAACAAATGACTCTTTTTATTAATAAATCATTAAATTAATTAATAATTTTTGATGGTATCATAAATTTATTTCAATTAATAATTCAAGTAATTTCATTATTATGTTAAAGAGTAGTTAGAAATTTTATTTTTTTCTAGTTAATTCTGTTAAATAAATTTTTTTGACATGGGAGTATTTGTAATTTTTTATACTATAAGGGACCATCTGTATTTTAATTAAATTTGAAGAAGTATAATTTTAATTTATCCTAAAAAAATAAATCAACAATAATAACAAAAATTGTAGGATATAATAGAACTGTTTGATGTAGTTATTGTTGTCCAAATTGTGAAATTAAATAAATAGATTTATGAAGAAATCAAAATTATAAACCAAGAACATATGCTGATAATTACAACTAAATTTCAACAGAAATACACAAAACAATAAAATGGTAAAAAAAACCAAACCAAAGCCTGCACGGTAGTAATTTCCTTAAAATAGATTTCGCCGCCTCACGGGTTGAGTGCTTGAGGAATCCGGCGTCTGTCTCCCAGGATACGACGGTCAAAAACCAGCTACGGCAGAAGCACTCTTTGTCTAGCTTAGCGAACAAAAACAGTGGCAGCACTCTCTCACAGTAGGAACTTTCTAGCAAACTGACTTGTAAAATGGAAGTAAAAATTTATATATTGAGACTTGACAGGAGCGTCTCAATTTATACATGTATAAGGGAGAGGGGAAGAGCCTCTAGCCTTTAAGGCTAGTCATTAAAACACTATTAACCAACATCCATAGCCCATTTTCAAAAAATTAAAAAGTTTGGATGCCTAAAAGATTCACACCCTTTAGCCAAGAAAAATGATTTAAATACCCTTTAAAATCTCATTCATGAATCTAACATCATGAGGCAATTTCTTGGCAATTTCTTATTCAAATCTCAATGGTTTTTGGCCCACTTGGACCCAACACAATAGATGGTTGGGACCCACTTTAATATTTAATTAAAGTCACCACACTTTAATATTAAATTAAAGTCACCAAAAATCATTTTCTTTCCAACAATCCCCCACATGAATAAAAATTGACCAAATAACTCAACAAACGGACACCGTTTAACAATAATGACTCGGATAGAGAGTACAACGAACTAACCCCGACATCAGAGAAGGTAGCTTTTGGCTTTGAACCTCTCATAGTGAAAACCTATCGAGTTTACTGGCTGATTAGTGAATATGACATCTTGAACTGCTCTGCCGTTTATGTAAACTGAGACAATAGATCTCACACAGGAATTACTCTTACCACCATTATGTTCTCACTAGTGTGCCATGTATGGCCCTGGGCACTAGCCTGGTTCAGCGAATGGTTTCAAAGAATCTTGGCCTGCCCAATTCTTCTAGAAGCGGCCCCACTTCAAACTCATATAGATGACTCTACTTTAGTATCCTGCTATATTTAGCTCAACAGCTTAACACACTAAAGTCATTAAAAGCTCAGCTTAACCTCTACACTTGCAGGTATCACTGATAAAAAGAATGGTTGGAGGTTTAACCTCCTCAGTGACATACCACCGTTACACGCAATTAGGTTGTCTCATTGAATCTAGATCTTGGGATCTCCAGTCAACTAGGTTGGGTTTCTATTCCGGTAACTTCCAAAGGCCTCAACCCCATTCCTTTTGATGACGTTTCGACTAACACTCGATTTAATCCTTTGGTTAGCGGATCCGCAATGTTGTCCTTAGACTTTACATAGTCTATAGAGACAACTCCATTCGAGAGTAATTGTCTTATGGAATTATGTCTACGACAGATATGTCTAGACTTTCCATTATACATATTACTTTGTGCCCTACCAATTGCAGATTGACTATCACAATGAATACAAATAGCTGGCACATGTTTAGACCAACGTGGAATATCTTCAATGAAATGGCGAAGCCATTTAGCTTCTTCCGTTGCTTTATCCAAAGCAATAAACTCTGATTCCATCGTTGATCTAGATATATATGATTGCTTGGAAGATTTCCAAGACACGACTGCCCCACCAAGAGTGAACACATATCCACTAGTGGACTTTGAGTCCTTTATATCAGATATCTAATTCGCGTCACTATAGCCTTCCAGCACCGCTGGATATCGAGTATAATGCAGCCCATAATCCCGAGTGTAGTGTAAATACCTTAACATCCGCACAATGCCCTTCCAATGAGAAGCATCGGGACTACTTATGTATCTACTAAGCCTGCTAACCGAGTAAGCTATATCCGACCTAGTACAACTCATCAGATACATTAAACTTCCAATTACTTGAGAATATTCTAACTAAGAGACACTCTCTTTATTATTCTTGGTAAAATGTAGACTTAAGTCTACAGGTGTCGATGACACACTCGTACCTGATCCACTAAACTTCTCAAGTATCTTATCAACATAATGAGACTGAGAAAGTACAATTCCGTTAGATATTTTGGTAATCTTAATTCCCAGAATAACATCTACAATGCCATATCCTTCATGTCAAATTAGAGTTTAACAACTTCTTGGTAGTTTTGATCATTTCATCGTTACTACCTATAATGAGCATATCATCAACATATAGACACAAAATGACATAACCTCTGTTAGTGTCTTTGACATAAACACACTTGTCACATTCGTTGATTTTAAACCCATTTGACAACATTACGTTGTCAAACTTCTCATGACATTGTTTAGGCGCTTGTTTCAAACCATACAATGATTGACAAGTTTACAGACTTTCTTGCTTTGCCCTGGAGCTGAAAACTCTTCAGGTTGCTCTATGTAGATTTCTTCATTCAAATCCTATTTAAGAAAGCTGTCTTTACATCCAACTGGTGTATCTCTAGATTGCGCAAAGCTGCTATCGCAATCACCATGTGAATGGATGTTATCCTAGTTATAGGTGAGTACGTATCAAAGTAATCTAGGCCTTCTCGTTGCCTGTACCCTTTGATAACGAACCTCGCCTTATACTTGTCAATTGGCCCATCGGCCTTCATCTTCTTTTAAAATCCATTTGCAGCCTAAAGGCTTACAACCTGGAGGTAAATCTACCAACTCTCAGGTGTGGTTTTGTAAGATGGAGTTAATCTCACTTTTGATCGCTTCTTTCCATAAAGGACTCTCAAGAGAAGTCACAGCTTCGTGAAAAGTTTGAGGTTCGTTTTCAACCATATAAGTCAAGAAGTCTGGACCAAAAGATTTGGACATCCTAGCCCTTTTACTCCTTCTAGGCTCATCTAAAACCTCAATTTGATCATCACCTTGACCATCAACATGATCATCATCACTAGTAAGCTCATCAAATTGCTCCAAAGACCTCAGAACCCCTTCATGGGTTCGGCAAGGAAAAATGTCTTCAAAGAAACATGCATTCCTTGACTCCATGATGGTATTCCTGTGTGTGGTGGCCGAATAAATGGCAAGGATGGGGGAGCTATATCTTAAAAGCTGTACTCTAGCCGGCGTACATCCCGCATAGACATGGAGGCCGAATAGGGAAGGATCCCTAGGGCCGAATAATGGGAAATAATAATGATTGAAAAAGTAGGCTCTGGTCCCGAGGATCATAAGAAGAACAGTATAAATATAGAGGCAACGAACTAGAAAAGGTATGTAAGAAAATCACTTCTAAAACTTAGTAAACAAGCTTTCTTGAGGAAAAACTAACTTGTCCGTCGGAGTGCTAATTCCGGCACCCCCGACCGGAGTACTTGTGTCTTTGCAGGTGACTCCCAGAGGATCATCAGCGTCTCCCGGATCCGAAGAGTATTTCCAACCCATTTCCCCACAATTGGCGCCGTCTGTGGGAATACTCGAATACATCCATGGAAGACGTGACCGAAGATCCTCCGATAGCCACCGACGCGACCACACAGGTAGACGACCTCACCCCAGCTAACATGCTCGGAAAAGAGACCATCGCGGCACGACGCGCCCTGAACTTCGATTCGCCAACGACCTCAGCGCAAGAAACAATGCAGGCTATTATAGAACAAGCAAAGCAGAATGAACAGAGGCTCGAGAACATGATCGCTGAGAACGAACGACTCCGTCAGGATTTGGCCCTGAGGTAGCAAAATCGAGAGAGGCCATGCGCGAGGAACCAGAGCGACCTCCGAAGGCGGACGGACAAAGACCTCGGGCCCGACCAAAAGATACCAGTAGCGACTCCAACTCATCATCCACGGAGCTCGACGCAAGGAGACGGTCCGAAACCTCCAGCTCCTCCGAAAAAGATCTGCGAACAAGGAACAAGCGCAGGAGAATCAGCTCAAACGAGGAAGACCAGCACGATCCTTTCGTTCGACGGATCGCAAGGGCATCCCTGCCCAAGAAATTCAAAGCCCCGTCATTCACTCTTTACGACGGAAAATCAGACCCCACTGATCATATCCGTCATTACAAACAGGCCATGACGCTGCACGCAGACAATGAAGCCCTCATGTGCCGAATATTCCCTAGCAGCCTAGGTCCACTAGCCGTCAGGTGGTATTACAAGTTGGAGCCAGCTTCGGTTAAAAGCTTCCGACAACTGCAGAAATCCTTCAGGGCCAGGTTTATCACCAATGAGGTACAACCGAAACAGGCCGACTCCCTCTGGGCTATGCAGATCCAGTCAGGAGAGACGCTCAGAGCGTATTCGGCGCGATATTGGGAGTGCTTCAATCTTGTTGACGACGCTTGCAACGACTCCATGGCCATCACCGCCTTCAAAATGGGTTTACATCCTGACAGTGCTCTGCGCAGTTCCCTGACCAGAAGGCCCCCCAAAACAGTTTGGGCACTAATGAAGAAGGTTGAAGAATACTGTAAGGTCGAAGATGATGCCATAAGAATAAAAGCCGGACAAACCTCCAGCAAAACGGCCCTCCCCGAAATCGCTCGACCAATAAGCTCCGTACCGCCACCGAGCCCTGAGCCCCGGCAACGAGCCAAGCGGGATAAGAGGCGGGACTCCCGCCGATCAAGCGATCAGTGCTCCCACCGAATGAACGAACAATTACAAGTCGACAGCAGACGCTCAAGGCGAACCGACAAAAAATATACGGATTTAACAGAGCCGATCGCAGCAATAATGACCAAAGTCCAGCACCTTCCATTTTTCAAGTGGCCGTCAAAGATGGTGGGGCCTCCCGACACACGGAGGAGGGACAGACGATGCGAATACCACAAAGATCACGGCCACGAAACCGAGAGTTGTTATGCGCTAAAGGATCATCTGGAGGAACTAGTACAAGATGGTCGACTGCAACAATACGTGGGCAAGGGGAAGCCAACCAAAGCATTAGCCCTGAGACAGGATTCACCCCCGCTTGGTGTGATCCACATAATCTACAGTTTGCCGGCATCCCCGACCGTGCATACAATCCAATCACACCCGATCCTCCAAAAGAATAACTTGTCAACTGGCAAGCCCAGAGAAACTCAGACAATTAAGTTCGATGACTCCGACCTCGTTGGAACGAAGGCCAGCCACGTCGATCCTTTGGTCGTCAAATTACGCGTACGACAGTTCAGCGTTGAACGCATTCTCGTAGACCCAGGCAGCACTTCGGAAATTTTGTACTACAGAACTTTTGTTGAACTCGGTCTCAACGCGTCGGACCTATCCCCGTCCTCTCAACCACTGTTCACTTCAACGCGAATCCAGAGTACCCATTGGGGAAGGTCGTGCTCCCTGTTCGAGCGGGCTCAAAAACGGTTGACGTGGAATTCTTGGTTTTAAGCTTCCGTCACCATATAACGCCATCATGGGACGTCCCTGGTTGCACCTCATGAAGGCTGTCCCAAGCACCTACCATCAGCTTATGCGCTTCCCAACAGACCGCGGCGTTGAGGAAATCCGTGGCTCACCGCAATTCCTGCCAACATAGATGTTAGGGAGATCCATTTACGGACCCGACTTGTGGGATCCGATGCTTGTACTGGTGCCACGTTTTAATGAAACATCAACTTTCTTTCACTCCAGGCAACTTAGGGCCGAACAAGTCTCCGGATTCGGAGCCCCCTTTGGTGCATGACACCTTAGGGCCGAAAGTCTCCGATTCGGAGCCCCCTTTGGTGCATGACACCTTAGGGCCGAATCTCCGATTCGGCGCCCTTCGTGGAATCACGATTGGCCAAAAAAGTCTCCGGATTCGGAGCCCCCCTTTGTGCATGACACCTTAGGGCCGAACAAGTCTCCGGATTCGGAGCCCCCTTTGGTGCATGACACCTTAGGGCCGAACAAGTCTCCGGATTCGGAGCCCCCTTTGGTGCATGACACCTTAGGGCCGAACAAGTCTCCGAATTCGGAGCGCCCTTCGTGGATATCACGATTGGCCAAAATAAGTCTCCGGATTCGGAGCCCCCTTTGGTGCATGACACCTTAGGGCCGAACAAGTCTCCGGATTCGGAGCGCCCTTCGTGGAATCACGATTGGCCAAAATAAGTCTCCGGATTCGGAGCCCCCTTTGGTGCATGACACCTTAGGGCCGAACAAGTCTCCGATTCGGAGCCCCCTTTGGTGCATGACACCTTAGGGCCGAACAAGTCTCCGATTCGGAGCGCCCTTCGTGGAATCACGATTGGCCAAATAAGTCTCCGGATTCGGAGCCCCCTTTGGTGCATGACACCTTAGGGCCGAACAAGTCTCCGGATTCGGAGCCCCCTTTGGTGCATGACACCTTAGGGCCGAACAAGTCTCCGAATTCGGAGCGCCCTTCGTGGATATCACGATTGGCCAAAATAAGTCTCCGGATTCGGAGCCCCCTTTGGTGCATGACACCTTAGGGCCGAACAAGTCTCCGGATTCGGAGCCCCTTCTGTGGATATCACGATTGGCCAAAATAAGTCTCCGGATTCGGAGCCCCCTTTGGTGCATGACACCTTAGGGCCGAACAAGTCTCCGATTCGGAGCGCCCTTCGTGGATATCACGATTGGCCAAAATAAGTCTCCGGATTCGGAGCCCCCTTTGGTGCATGACACCTTAGGGCCGAACAAGTCTCCGATTCGGAGCGCCCTTCGTGGAATCACGATTGGCCAAAATAAGTCTCCGGATTCGGAGCCCCCTTTGGTGCATGACACCTTAGGGCCGAACAAGTCTCCGGATTCGGAGCCCCCTTTGGTGCATGACACCTTAGGGCCGAACAAGTCTCCGATTCGGAGCGCCCTTCGTGGATATCACGATTGGCCAAAATAAGTCTCCGGATTCGGAGCCCCCTTTGGTGCATGACACCTTAGGGCCGAACAAGTCTCCGGATTCGGAGCCCCCTTTGGTGCATGACACCTTAGGGCCGAACAAGTCTCCGGATTCGGAGCGCCCTTCGTGGATATCACGATTGGCCAAAAAAGTCTCCGGATTCGGAGCCCCCTTTGGTGCATGACACCTTAGGGCCGAACAAGTCTCCGGATTCGGAGCCCCCTTTGGTGCATGACACCTTGGCCAAAAGTCTCCGAATTCGGAGCCCCCTTTGGTGCATGACACCTTAGGGCCGAACAAGTCTCGATTCGGAGCGCCCTTCGGTATCACGCGATTGGCCAAAATAAGTCTCCGGATTCGGAGCCCCCCTTTGTGCATGACACCTTAGGGCCGAATAAGTACTGTTCACCAGACAAGGCATGTCTTATTCGGCCCACAAGGACGACCCATTAAGGTTTAATCCACGTTCCGCCTGAAGTAAGGGCCGATTCCTGAACGAAGGAAAAATATTTAAGCAAAAATATCTAAGCTACACAAACGTTCCGTAGCAAGCTGTTAAGCCATACGAAATGACCTGCCTAATCATTACAAGTTGGAATTAGGAACGTCCATCTGGCATAACTAAACAACAGATTTTCTTCAGAGTGAGACTCAATCATATAAAATAATACTTTTTATTTGATTTAAAAGTTGTTACATAGACGCAATCCGCGTTCAAACATTACAATATCTATCTCTAACTTCTAAGACAAATCACGCATCGATCTAGCCGCGCCCGAACCGGCATGTCGCTGGGCCTCTGACACCATCGACAATGTCAAGGCCAAGATCCAAGACAAGAGAGGTTAGGGGCAACGGACGTCGTGTCTCCTTTCGGGGCGATCTGCTTCAACGACCTGGAGATTGACGTGTTTCCAGTTTCTCCTTTCAGCGGTCCACCTCCTACATCGGAGAATCCCCCGACGCAAACCGTGTGAGCGCCAGGTCCAGCCGGAATCTCAGCCCCTGCGACTATCATCACCACCTGATGGTCACAACACTTGACCATCCCACGCGATAAATGTTTGATTGCATGAGGCACTCCTACCGCTTTTATTCTCAATAAAGGCCGCGATCTCGAGGCCCAAATCCCGAGGCGATTTTATCAATGTTAAATCCCATAAGACAAACGTCGGTCAACATTCTCCACGACCTAGTTAACCCAACGGTTGGCAAAAACGCACGCGCACAGGCTGCGCAAGGCCAAAGATTTATCCCACTCAATCCAACCGGCCAGACTTCTTCAAAATTTCAACGACATACGCCGCAATGGCTTTATTAAAAGGTAAACGGCCATTGCATGCGTTCCGACCACGCACAACAAATCAAAGTACAATTTAACACGACAAATCAGCAGTCAAAGCGTTTTCTTCTTTTATATATATATATACGACCAACCAAGAAATTACATAATAGCAAACGCGACCAGCGTTCGAACTTTACAATAATTAAAGTCAGACGGCATCGCCCTCATCCTCACTCTTTTCAACCTCGAAAGCAGAAAACGGAAAATCCTCATTGCGATAGAGAGGTGACGCCGCGTCAATGCCTGACAAGCGAAGAGATTCGGCGACTTGAGATGCCTTGATCCAACCGTGCCTGAACCCACGATTTTCACATCGGCAAACCTCTTCGGCAAGCGTCTCCTTGGCCCTTTGAATTCCAACCAAGCGTCCTTCGTGAAAACCTTTTTCATAAGACCTCCCCTTGGCGGACTCCAATGCGAACATGCTCGCCGTATCGCGATCGGCGATGGCAGCACTTATAAGCCGACTGGTAACCCTCTCCTCCACAATTGGATTCGGATTCACCTGCCCGGCCGGTTGCGGCTGCGCCGTTCTGATCTCTCTTAACTCGCGTTCAGCCGCCTCCACGCGAGCCTCTAAACTACGGATACGCTCTTCCTTTTTCTCTATTTCTCGACGGGCGGCGCGTAATCGCATGCCGACTTCATAAGCCGTATAGAGCCCTTTCACCGCCCCATGAATGCCCTCGCGAAATACTTCGTAGTCCTGACGACCGACCATTGACTGCTGCACTTCCGGAGGAAATATTTGTCGAGCAAATTCGACAGCCACGTCTGGATCTCGAACGATCGAGTCCGCTTCTGTCATAGGTTTATTCCACAAATACTGCGAAACTCAATGGGCGCGGATTCGCGTCTGGTCTCCTATCGACTTGGGCGTGTGGCGATTTCCCTAGGGACTGCCTATCCCGTCTGGGCGACCTACTACGACGTCTAGGAGACAGACGCCTCTGTCGACCCATAGCACTCTTACTCCCAGCTCGCAAGGGCGCACCACGGTGTTCACTTTGCCTCATGTCACCACCAAGCTCAGCCAATGTCTTGGCTTCCCCTTTGCTGTTAAAGAAGAGTTTGTTGGACATTCGTACAATTGATATTCTCTCAGGAGTCTTAATCAGATAAGATACCAGACTCTTAAAAGCTATCCCTTTGATCATTTAACGCTCGCACAGGCAGCACGATCGAGGCAAGTTCATTAATCGCGACACCCAATCGACTAACGCCGACTAAGTTAAAGGCCGAAGATCAGTAGGCAGTGAAATTGCAAATGGTGATTTCGATGGAACATGTGTTGAATCTGCGGAAAACTAAAGTTTGGATAAACCATATGCAACATACGGCTTGTTTCATCCACGTATACGGCCAAACTACCCCAGCCGGCTCACGAATCGATCCAGAAGTCCTTATCATAAACCCCCTGGGGCAAGGGCCGATTCGCCAATATAAGGGCCGAAGATCAGTAGGCAGTGAAATTGCAAATGGTGATTTTGATGGAATATGCATTGAATCTGCAGAAAGCTAAAGATAAAACTACCCCAGCCGGCTCACGAATCGATCCCGAAGTCCTTACCATAAACCCCCTGGGGCAAGGGCCGATTCGTCAATATAAGGGCCGAAGATCAGTAGGCAGTGAAATTGCAAATGGTGATTTTGATGGAATATGCATTGAATCTGCAGAAAGCTAAAGATAAACAATAGTTCCAAATAAAATCACTCGGACCAAATTCAGGGTTTCCCCACAATATATTACCAAATGCATTGATGAACACAGCATTCATTCATTAAAGTTAAACCACAGAACTCCTTTATACAAAGCGTGCGGCGGTAAAGCAAAAAATTACAAGGAAAATTTTCATCAATAAATTGCGCACAGATGTTAATCAATTTATACATGAAAACTACCCTGGATCAACAAAGCATTATCCAAAAGAAGGAAAAACAAAAACAAAAAGACGACTTCCTAATAAACGGCCCCCAGATCACTCGTCGGTATCAGATTCAAGTGGCTCAACATCCACCTGTTCATAAGGTATCGGCAAGTCCAATGTAACCTCAGCGGCGGCAAGGGCCCTGAGCCAGCCATGTTTGAACCCGCGATTCTCAAACTTGGACACTTCTTCCACATATTCTGATAGAGCGGCCCCCCTCCCTGCTTCGAAGGCCTCCGATTCAGCTTTCTCGCGAGCCGCCTTAAGCTCCTCTAACTGAGCTTCCGCCTCAGCAAGTGCCTCCTTGGAAAGTTTGAGCGACTCCGCGCTCGCATTCGCTCTACCCTCAGCATCAATACGAAGCTGTTCGGCCACACGAGCCCTCTCTTTCTCCGCTTCGGCCCTCGCGCTCTCCATTTCAGCCCTCATAATTTCGAACTCGGCCCTGCTTTTTTGACCCTGCACCTCTGTTTGCAAATGGTCAATTCTCCCGAGAGCATCACGAAGACGGCGACCCAAGTCGGTGATCCTTCCGACCGTCTGCAAAACAACTCGGTATGATTAGACGCGTTCAACAAAGAAGGCGAAATAAAGATGACCTACCAGGAGTGCCGATTGAGCAGTTAGGGCAACGGCCATAATGTCAGGCACGGCACCAAAGGCTTTGTTGTCAGCCGGCAGAGAAATCGAAGCCGCCAAGCTCAGAGCCACGGCCGGATCCTCGGCGGCTGAAGCGTCGGATAAAATCGGCATATCCCTGATTTTTGGCTGAATAACGAACGGAGCGATCGCGTCCGTTTCTTCAAGCCGAGGCCGTTTGCTAGCAGAGCCAGCTTCTGAACTCGCTTCCCCTTCGGCACCGCGTTTTTGGCCTTGCTCCGGAATCGGCCGTTTCTCATCAATTTGTCCCCCACCCTCTTTTTCCGTATCGGACGCAACGACCACTATCTCCTCCGAATCGGGTACGGACGGCTTGATCGAGCTGGGATCTAATACGGCACATTCAGCCTTCTTTCGGGCGGCCATGCGCTCCGCATTTCTTTTGCGGGCCATCTGCGTCAGGCTTTCCTTCGCCATACCCTCAAAGAAATCGCCGGGTAGATCCCCCAAATTTGCAAAAATATCCCCGGAAGAGAAATCTGTTCGTCCCGAGGCGGATGGTTCGGTGGCCTCAAATGCCGAGCGTATAACCTCGTCGCCTTCTACTATTCTCTCAGTAGGCCCCCCCTCCGGATCGGCGACCACTTCAACGCTGGGCTCGGCTTCTTCTCCCGAATCAGGAGCTACGAGACCGATCTGCCTAAGGTTTTTGAAGCTGGGGAAGATAAGCGCCGAGAGCTGCTGATCGCCGACTGGAATCGGAATGTTATCTGCGGCCGAGAAAGTAGTATAAGTAGGTTCGTACCGAAGGAGAATATGGGCGGCTCTCCCCTGCCGTTGTACGTTTGGACGACCGAAATACCTGAGTGCAGTCTTGACTTCCCCAAGAACCGCGTCGTCAACCGAAGTCAGAATCTTCTTCAACCTATTACCTGCGGAAAACGAAAAGCGATTCAGAAGAAAAAAGCCGAATAAGAGGCAGACCAACAAACAGGACATCGCGTGGCAACCTGGATCGCCCTTATGTCTGGGAATAGGGTCCAGGCGGTCCTCTCCTTCAGCGAACTCCCAATTACCTCGAACGTTGACCATCACGTCGTCAACCCGTTTGCCAGAACTGGCAAGCATAGTCACCAAGTGATGGTCGGTATCTTTGGCCCTGAGAAAGTATCGCCCCAGCCGACCGGAAGATTTGGCTAGGGAGTAACAATGCCGAATGGCCGGGATCCCAAGGTTAATCCTAAGGCGTCGGTTCAACTCTAAGATCCCCATAATGATTCGAAAGAAATTTACGTTGGGTTGAGAGGGAATCAAACCCCAATATCGAAGAACGGCCCTAAGGAGCGGGTGTAGGGGAAAACGGACACCGCCCTCCGCAATGGATAAAAGAGGGAATACGATCGTGTTCTGATCTTCCCTCTCCATGTCAAGAGCATTGTCCGTTACAAGGGATAAATGGACATCGTCAGGAATGGAAAAATGCTGCCGGAAGCCGGAGACGCGACCCTCAGAAAGGAGGTCTTTCAAATGTTTGGCCATCCTAGCGAGCTAAGTATTCGCCGAAGCTAAAATAGCAAATAGAAAAATAGGATTACAAAGAAGGAGTAAGAAAACTTACGAAGAACAGATGAGACAAAGGAAGGCGGGAGAAGCTGCAGAAGACGCGAGTCACGGAGGGATATGCACTGGCAATCCAAAAGTCTCAAAAAGATCGACGAAATATGGATTCGAAAGGGCCAAAGTTTCAAATCGCAATAAATGCTGAGGTATACATGAATAGAGCGGGAAAGCGCAATGATGATCAAAAGGCGCGTGCTTCCTGACATGTTGGGGCGCGCGAAGCCGCTGACACTAAATTCCTCAAATTCCGAACCAAACACGCCGATTTACTGACCGTCAACAGGGAGTTCGGGGGGCAATTGTGGTGGCCGAATAAATGGCAAGGATGGGGGAGCTATATCTTAAAAGCTGTACTCTAGCCGGCGTACATCCCGCATAGACATGGAGGCCGAATAGGGAAGGATCCCTAGGGCCGAATAATGGGAAATAATAATGATTGAAAAAGTAGGCTCTGGTCCCGAGGATCATAAGAAGAACGAGTATAAATATAGAGGCAACGAACTAGAAAAGGTATGTAAGAAAATCACTTCTAAGAACTTAGTAAACAAGCTTTCTTGAGAAAAACTAACTTGTCCGTCGGAGTGCTAATTCCGGCACCCCCGACCGGAGTACTTGTGTCTTTGCAGGTGACTCCCAGAGGATCATCAGCGTCTCCCGGGATCCGAAGAGTATTTCCAACCCATTTCCCCACACTGTGTATGTCTGGAATTTCAAATTTATGTACAACAAACCGATATGCACTACTATTATGTGCATAACCAATGAATATACAATCCACAGATTTCGAGCCTATCCTAACCCGTTTGGGTGTAGGAATCGCCACTTTTGCAAGACACCCCCACATTCGTAAGAATTTATACGAAGGCTTAACGCCTTTCATAAACTCATACGACGTCTTGTCCACCTTCTTCCGGGATACTTACAGAATAATTTGCAGAGAGAATTGCTTCCCCCCACATGTTCTGTGGCAATCCAGAACTTATCAACATTGCATTCATTATTTCCTTTAGCGTCCTATTCTTCCGCTCAGCAATCCCATTAGATTGAGGAGAATAAGGCGCCGTGGTTTGGTGGATAATCCCAGATTGAGCATAAATCTCAATAAACGGAGATTCATACTCATCACCATGATCACTTCTTAGAGCCTTAATCTTGCGGCCTACTTGATTCTCAATTTCATTCTTATAAAGAACAAACTTGTCAATCGCCTCATCTTTGCTTTTGAGCAAATAGACATAACAATACTTAGTACAATCATCAACAAAAGTGATGAAGTACTTATTGCCACCACGTGATTGTATAAATTTTAAGTCACACACATCACTATGCACTAAATCCAACGGTTCTGAACTTCTTTCAATAGAATGAAACGAAGATCTTGTCAACTTCGCTTCAACACAAGTTTCACACTTGTGTTGCGGATTAATCTTAAAAGATGGTATATGATCTAACTTGATTAATCTACGTAAAGATTCAAAGTTCACATGTCCTAGTCTACCATGCCACAAATTGAAAGACTCAAGTATGTAAGCAGAAGAAGATGCACCTTTATTCATCTTTGGAATAATAGTCATTACATTGAGTTTAAACATACCCCCAAAAACCATGCAAAAACCATGTTTACTGAGAAGAGACACTGAGACAAGATTCTTACGAATGTCCGGAACATACAGGACTTCGTTCAAGGTCAGCTCATTTCTTGACGTCAACTTCAGGACCACCTTTCATTTCCCCTCAACAATTGAGGTAGCAGAGTTTCCCATAAACAACTTCTCACCGTTTGTAACCGGCTCGAAAGTTGTAAACAACTTCTTCTCGGAGCAGATGTGGCGTGTAATCCCAGTATCAATCCACCATTCTCTTGGGTTTGAACCCACCAGATTCACCTCAGAGACAACGGCAGACAAGTGCATATCATCCTCCTCATGGGAGTGCTCTTGTGTATCTGCCATATGAGCACGAGGTTTGGTCTTGTATGGCTTCTTTTGCTTGCAGCAGTCACTAGCCCGATGCCCCTCGCTACCACAGTTATAGCACTTCCTAAAAAACCGATAACCTGGTTCCTGTGGCTTGTATACCGGCTTCTTTGTAACACCACCTCTTGGCCCCAGCTTAGAGCCCTTGTTCACAGAGGGCTTCTTCCTTACCCCAAAAGATTTGTCATGCTCAATGACATTGGCCTTTACTGAGGAGGTACTCCCTCCTTTCTTTCTATTATCCTCCTCAATCCGGAGTCGGACAACCAACTCTTCAACTGACATTTCCTTGCGCTTGTGCTCAAGTAGTTCTTGAAATTCTTCCAACCATTGGGAAGTTTCTCATGATCACACAACTTGGAATGACTCATTCAAAGGCATCCCCTCAGCATGAATTTCATGCAAGATCACTTGGAACTCCTGGGCTTGGCTTATCACAGTCTTTGAATCGATCATCTTAAAGTCTAGGAACCGACCAACTACAAATTTCTTTGCCCTGGCATCCTCAGCCCTATATTTCTTGTCTAGAGATTTCCATAGCTCCTTTGCTAAGCCCTTGGCACAAAACACACTGTAAAGTGAGTCTGCCAAGCTGTTGAACACATAGTTCCGGTAGAGATAGTCTGTCTGTTTTCATGTGTCAAGCGCCATGACTTTCTGCCTGTTGGGCTTATTCTCTGCCACAGCTGGAGGATCCTCGCTCAAAACCTTTGCAAGGTTTAGCGTAGTCAAGTAAAACAACATCTTTTGCTGTCAGCTCTTAAAGTTTATCCCAGCAAATTTTTCTAGGCGCTCATGGTGACTAAGCGGTCCTCCTAGAACAGTCGGAGTAACGCCAGGGTTGACCATATAGGTCACAGCAGTAGCGGTTGGCAACCCAGTTGCCCCGGGGTTCAGATCCCCACCAACATTAGCAGTAGCAGCAGCATCAGTGATAGTTGCCATTTCTGAAAATTACACTAGAATATCACTTCTGTGTTTCCAGAATTAAACTTAATCCTTAGAAAATCCCTTAGATGAAAAGTTAATTCAAAATTAGTCTCACCACAAAACCTAGAATCGAACATGGTCAAGAAAGTTCCAAGGAGACTGGAGGGGTCACATCGGTCCCACTTAAAACCCAATTAACCTTTTGACAAACTTTCAAGAGCATGTTGACTTCTAGTCCGTGATAAACAATTTAAGAATTAAATTTTCTTAGGGATGAACTAGGTTAAAACAAACCAAGGTCCAAAACTTTTACAAGCAATGTAAAATAATTGCTACAACAATATAAGCAAATAAAACTTGCTACTATAAATTGGTAAACAAACCAACTAAATTTCAATCAAAACATGCTTCAAATATTTAAATAAAATAGTCAATCCATAAGGATTCTATTTAGTCCAAAAGCCTTTCCACGCTTAGGTATTCCTATTCAACATAAAGGTTAGTAGTCCAAATATTTTTCTTATTACATCCCAAATACTATTCATTTGGTTTTGTATTTGTTTTTCCATTCCCTTTCGCATTGGTATGCCTACAAAGAAGTTAGTAGTAAATACAAACAAAATACAAACAAATAATCTAAGAAAAAAATAAATTTAATAATTAAATGAAACCATCTAGCCAACTATTAAATATATAAGTACCAATTAATATAAGGTACCAAATAAAATACAATTTGTAACTTCAAAATTAAATTATAACTTTAAAATAAAATTTAATATCATGAGTTATTAATTCACAACAAACCATGTTAAACTTGTAACTCCAAATAATAAATTAAAAACAAAAATTAATGCACGCAATTAGATAATTCAGATTCATGCACCCAATTAAATTCAAATTAATGCACCCAATTAAATATTCAGATTAATCCACCCAATTAGATAATTCATATTAATGCACCCAATTAAATTCAAATTAATCATGTACACAATTCATAAAACTCTATAACTCCAAAATACATTGAACTAAAATTAATAGGCAAGAGTTACAAACCAATAACCATTTAGCAATTAACATATGCAAATAATTCTAAAAAAAAAAAATTTTAAATTATGTAATCTAGTCTAGAAAATAATAAGCATGTAACAATTAAAACTAGAATGAATTAGCATGTCAAAATTGCAACAGTGAGCACAGTTGTAATAGGCAGCAAGCACATTTGTTCTATTGTTTATTTATTATTATAATACCACATGCAACTAAAATTAGACATGACAAACTCAAAGTCATGCAAATTATATTAAAAAAACTGGAAGCAATCAACCATAAATTATCTAATAAACGTAAACTAATTATCTAATAAATTGGATTGCAACTATAGACAATGAGAAGTAAAACAGTAGCATGCAATCTTATGAATCTATTTATATAATTATGAAAACATCAAAAATCTGTTTTAAACTTGTTGTCCAAATTGTGAAATTAAATAAATAGATTTATGAAGAAATCAAAATTATAAACCAGAACATATGCTATAATTAAAACTAAATTTCAACAGAAATATACAAACAACATAAAATGGTAAAGAAACCAACCGAAGCCTGCACGTAGCAGTTTACTTAAACAGATTCGCCGCCTCACGGTTGAGTGCTTGAGGAATCCCGGCGTCTGTCTCCCAGGATACGACGGTCAAAAATCAGCTACGGCAGAAAGCACTCTCTGTCTAGCTTAGCGAACAAAAACAGTTGCAACACTCTCTCACAGTAGGAACTTTCTGGCAAACTGACTTGTAAAATAGAAGCAAAAATTTATATATTGAGACTTAACAGGAGAGTCTCAATTTATACATCTATAAGGGAGAGGGAAAGAGCCTCCAGCCTTTAAGACTGGTCATTAAAACACTATTAACCAACATCCATAGCCCCTTTTCAAAAAATTAAAAAGTTTGGATGCCTAAAAGATTCACACCCTTTAGCCAAGAAAAAGGATTTAAATACCCTTTAAAATCTCATTCATGAATCTAACATCATGAGGCAATTTCTTATTCAAATCTCAATGGTTTTTGGCCCACTTGGACCCAACATAATAGATGGTTGGGACCCACTTTAATATTTAATTAAAATCACCATACTTTAATATTAAATTAAAGTCACAAAAAATCACTTTTTCCGACAGTTATTTGAATTCCTTATAACTTTTTTATGTTTATAAATTTGTGCTAGATTATTTGATATAATTTTTCTTTATAATGCAGAAATAAGAATAAATTACACTTTACTACATTCATATTTGATTATTTTTTTACTTTGATCTTTAAATTTCTCATTTTTTTAACTTTGGCCCTTTACGGTGGTTAAGTTATTCTTTAAAGTAATTTATGTTTAAAATTAAACATAAAATGTCATGTTAAATATTAATTATCACATAATATTAGAAATATATTATTATATTAGAGTTTAGATATATGTTAGAGGTGTAAGTTATATACAATAAAAAAAAATTAGTCACGTAACTGTCAATGTATCATTTGTATCTAATTCTAGTTATAAGTTAGCTTTTAAAATAATTAAATTGAGAAAAACTTAAAATATGACAAACCATAATTAAAAAAAAATAAGGAAAAAGTAAAAAAATAACTAAATATAAAGAAGTAAAGTATAATTTATTCCTAAAAATATCACTCTATTTGGTTTGGAATTTTTGAAAACAATTTTTAAAATTTTCAATTCATATTTTTATATTTTAGTGATTTTTTAAATATTTTAATCAAATTTTTTATTTTTTAAATGTACTTAAAAAGTATAAAATTTGTACAAAAATCTTTATAAATTCATTGAGTATAACAAAATATAAAAATTTACTAAAAAAGTTTTAAAATAAAAAATTACGTAAAATATTAAAAAAATTCGCTAAAAAAATTTAAAATATAAAATTTAATTAAAATAAAAGTGAGTTAATTTACAAACGGATATGGGCCTTGCTGACGATTACCGACACGCAGCTGGGCTAAATACAGAATTATGTTACAGGTACGTAACAGCTTGACCACTTTACACCTTACCAAACCCTCTTGTTGGCAAATTAAGATATCGTTTAGAAATAAGTTATTTTAATAATTTTAATTTTTTATAAAATATATATATAAATAAAAAAATATATATGATAATTGATAATAATTTTTAACTTAATTAACAACGAGACCAAAATAAATACTAAATAAATTTTTTTTTGATGGTACGATGTCACCTATCACAATCACTCATTGTTAAAGTTTTGGGGTAAGATGAAGAGTTATTTACAGTAAAATTCTTAAATTATTGACCACTATTATTTTAATTTTTTAAATTATTAAAGTATATAAATAAATTTTTTAAATTATTTAGAATTATCACTTTATTTTTTAAATTTAAAATATATAAATAGATCGATGAACTATAAAAGCGTACAAATTAAACCCTCATAATAGAAGGAATTAAAGTAAAACTCGCTAATAATTTAAAAGTCTATTTATAGGCTTTTATAGCTTAGGAAATAATGAGCTATTTTGGAAAGATTGTTAAAAGTTATTTTTTAAACTTTTAACTTATTTTGAGTCACATCATTTATCACATTTTTTGTACGTTTTTTTCAATAAAAGTCAAAAAAAGTTAAAAAGTCAATTTTTAACTATCTCCTCAAAACAACTAAGGTAATACTTTTCAATAATTTAAGAAATTCATTTGTATACTTTTATAATTTTGCAGGTTAAAATGATAAATTTTAATTATTTAAGAGATTTTCATGTAAATAACCCAAAGATAATAGAGAAAGTTAGCAGTTTGAATTGATAGAGCAGCGAAAACCTTTTTAGTTATAATTAAATTTTATTAACAAACTAACCTCCTATAATCTTGGGGAAAAAAATCTAAAGATGAACTAAGGTACTGTTAGGCCTCCTGTGATTTATTATAAATTTTATTTTGACAATATAAATTATTTGTTTAATTGGAAAATTGTGTGTAGAGAAATCTAGGTGGGTGCTGGTTATGGATTTTACTTTGAAGGTTTCATTCATTCATTTTGCGATTTTTTTTTTTTTTTTTTTTTTTTTTTTTTTTTTTTTTTTTTGCGAGTTCATTTACAGATATTTAAAAAAAAAATAAAATCATAATATAATGATTTTATTATATTTATCATAAAAAATTGGCAAGTATGATTTTACTTTTTATTAAGATAAATATAATGAAATTATGTGATTGATTAATATAGGACAAATTATATTAACGGTCCCTATAATTTGACCCTGAATCCCTCACTTTAATCCCTAACTTTCAATTGTGATACATTTGATCCTGAATTTTGAATTTGTTTCAAATAAGGACAATTGAATATACCATTGCTTAATTTGAAGGGCAAAATCGTTAATTTGATAAAATACAAACTAATTTGACAAAAATAAATGTCAAAAAAATATTTTTGAATTTTTAAAAATTATTTTATCCACTAAAGATAAAATTATATAAAATTAATAAATCTTTTAGACTTTTTTTTGTCAAATTAATTTTTATTATGTGTTTGGATGATGATATGTAATGGGTGGTTTTTTTTTTTATTAAATTAGTTTCTATTTTTTCAAAAGTCAAATATGGCAACAACTTTAATATCATTATTAAATCAATCCATTAAATCAAAAATCCAAAACTAAAAACATTTCATATATTAAATATATCAATTACATATTAAAATTCTAACAACCACCCATTACATGATTATCATCCAAAAACATAATAAAAATTAATTTGGTAAAAATAAATGAATAAATGTCTAAAATATTTATCAATTTTACATAATTTTATCTTTGGTGGGTAAGAATAATTTTTAAAAATTTAAAAATATTTTTTCGACATTTATTTTTGTCAAATTAGTTTATATTTATCAAATTGACGATTTTGCCCTTGAAATTAAGCAATAGTATTTTCAATTGTCCTTATTTGAAATAAGATTTAAAATTCAAGATTAAATGCGTTACAACTGAAAAGTCATGGATTAAAGTGACACGAGTCTCAAACTATAGGGACTGTTAGTGTAATTTGCCCATTAATATATATATATAGAGCCAATATTTTCATTCTACTTTGTTTCAAATACACTCTCTTTTATGTAAATAAGGACAAAAAGAGAGTATATTTAAAACAAAATGGAGTAGGAATAACAAAACTCTCTCATATATATATATATATATATGGGTAAATTATAAATACATTTTTTGAGATTTGTTTAAAATATAGATTGTCTCCTATAGTTTGAAAAATTACAAATGCCCACTTATTAGAATTTTTTATTTAACATAATTAACTAAAAAAATAAAATTCATAATTGTTCTCCTATACAATAATGAAATTACTTAAATTATTAATTAAAACATATTTTAACATTATTAAAAACTATTAATGACTTGATAATTTATTAATAAAAGTGGCGATTTGTCATGAAATTAGAAATCTTAGGGGGTGGAATATAATTTCCAAAACCACAGAGAACGATTCGTATTTTAATCAAATCTCAGAAGGTGTATTTATAATTTATCCTATATATTTATGAATAATTTACACAAAATACCTCTAGATTGAATGACTTAAATTACTGAAAATAATCCATTGTAACGGACTAACTGTATCCACTTGTCACGGCCTTGGTTTTTCCAAACCAATCGTGCGGCCTTAGATACTTATGTATGCCTTGCTTGCACCTAAGTAAGCCTTCTTTAGAAGAGAGCTTAGGAGAAGTTTGCACACACAAGAGAGACTTAGAGAACTTAGAGAGATCTCTTGGAGAATCCTAGCTTTGTATTGCTTGAATGCTTGTGATTACACTTGGTTACTTGGGTCTACTTGGGTTCTTGGGTCTCTACTTGCGTGGTTTGGGCAAATGAGGTCTTCCCCCTTTTATAGGTTACAAATGGACATTCTAGAACTACACTAATGGAGAGTGTTTTAGATACTTCCTCCCACTACACCTTATAGACTATTCTAGATCTGCAAGGATAGAGAGGATTCTAGATCCTTCCCTCATCCTCTGAAAGAACCTATTCTAGAATATACCAGTATTATGTACATGCTACTAGAGTTATGTACAATTTTCTACAAAGCTTTAGGGAGTTCTAGAACTTTCCAGCATTCTCTACAACCTCCAAGGGCTTTCTAGTGAGGGACAGCTTTAGAATTTATCAGTCTGTGACACACTGACCCTATCTCCAGCTAATGAGAAACCAGATCTCTATTTTAATTTAATTTTTTTATTTCACTTGCCAAAAAATCAAACTTAATTCTCTGTTGAAATTTCTTTTATTCTTGTTCTAAGGCAATTTTTGATATGATTTTTTTTTTCTTTCAATTTGATCATGTGGTAGAAATAGGTAAAATCATCGCGTTTCTTCGTCTTTTTATTTTTAATTTTTTTCATAATTAAATAAAAACTAAATTATAAATACAATATTTAAAATTTATTTAAAGTATAGACTACTCAAAATGCTCCATTGTTAGAATTTTTTTTTTTTAAATAGAATTAACTAAAAAAATAAAATTCATAATTGCTCTCTTATAAAATAATAAAATTACCTAAATTATTAATTATAATATATTTCTAATTTACTTAAAACTATTAATTGACTTGATAATTTATTAATAAAAAGGATAATTTGTTATGAAATTAGAAACCTCAGGGAGTGAAAAGTAATTTTCAGAATCACATAGGGTGATTCATATTTTAATCAAATCTCAAGGAGTGTATTTGTAATTTATCCTTAAATAATAATAATAAAAATCAATTTGTTTGATTTCCATTTCCAGAATTCACTTTTCAGAAAATTCTATTTTTTTATTTTTTGTATTTTTTTATTTTCACTAATTTTTTTTAATATTTTAAGTATTTTTTAAAATTTTTAGACACACCTAACATAAATACACTTAAAATGTATAATATTTTTGAATTTTTTATAAAAAAAATTTACTAAATACCAAAAAAAAAAAATAAAAATACAAAAATTCAATACATTTCATATTTTTCATATTTATTAATTTTTAAAAATATTTTTTCACAAATATTTTACTATTTAGATACATTTAAGTAAGGTGCATCTAAAAATAAAAAATAAAAAATGCTTAAAATTTTAAAAATATTCACTAAAAACAAGAAAATATGAAAAATAAAAAATTAAATTTTCAAAAAATTGAATAAAAATAGGAGATTTTTTTTAGGGTCCCTAGTATTAAGATTTTATAGTATAAAGGACATTCAATATTTTAATAATGTCTAAGGTCTCTCAAATTGATCCAGAGAAAATTCAATTTAGAGAATTTATCTGGACTTTATAGAGAAAATCTCATCGAAGAAATTCACTTCAACACAAGAAATTTCCCTCCCCAGCCCAAAGAAATTTACTCAAAACCAAAGAAATTCCCCTCTCAAATCCAGAGAAATTCACTCAAACTAGAAAATCCTCCTCTCCAACCTAGAGAAATTTCATTTTCTGTGATTAGGATGCCGAAGATGGAGGGAAATTTCTCTGTTTCTCTGATTGAGAGAATTACACACACACACACACATATATATATATGGCTAATGAAGGCCTTGACATCTTCACTAAACTCACATACGAGCAAGGATTTTTTTCAAACTCACATTTGTGTTAAACATTTTCTTCAAAGGGTTTTCAAACCCACATACTAGCAAAACCATTGCTAGGAACTTACCAGAGCAAAACCATTGGCGGTTACTTTCTCTTTGTTGAGCCAAGGCTTGACAGGGCCGCCATCGGAATGCCGTATCACGTCGGCAGAAAGTCATACCTCCAGTCAAATATGACGCAAAAATAGAGGCTTTGATCGACCATACCTTGTCAGTAATAACCTTCTCCGCTTAGATCTGAGCGAATAGAGATCTCTCCGTTGACGATCTCTTTGACGGCGGACTTGGCGATGACAACGGTCGGCGGCAGACTACCTCATCCAAATCAGTGTTGAACAACCCTCCGAATCGGTGCTGAAACTGTTCATGGTTGATCGAATCAGAGAGAGAGAAAGAGAGAGATTACATTTAATGGTGGATGAGTCATGAGAGTCATGGACGGAGATGAATGGCGGTCAGGTCAGTGAATCGGAGAGAAGGAAGAAGAAATTGTTGAATAGAAAAAGAAAGTAAGAGAGTGAAATTTCTCTGTGATATATGAGTGTAGGGTTAAGAGATCTTAGACATCACAAAATAATATTGTAAATTTCTTCCATCACTAAAAATAAGAAAAAGACCTTAGATTAATTTTTTCTAAAAAATAAAGAAAATAATATAAAAAACAATACTCCTGCAAGTTTTGGAAATATTTAAAAAATGGTTAAGTGATGGTGACGTTAGCGTTGGTGGCCATGTGCTCGAACGCGGCTGTTACTACTGTTATTACACTCAAACAAAAATAATAATAATAAAAAAATAGATTGACAATTGGACGTCACGTCACTAGTAACGGTCGTCAACTCAAGATTTTTTTTTTATTTTTTATTTTTTTTTCTTCCTTTCTGTCATGGTGAAGGTTGAATGGATTATCAATTTAACAGGTTTTATTTATTTATTTTTGTTTTAAGTGTCAATATATATAGAATAAAATAAAATAAAAAATCGAAAGGGACGAAAGTGTCTCTCTCTTAGTGGCGGTGCAACATTATAGACATAGACTGAACTACAAAAAAAAATTATAAAAATATTTTAGATCACTAATTAGTGATGGTTCTAATGATGTGACAGTGGGTCTCACTCGTTGCCACATGTGTATTGTGCCTTGATTTTTTATTTATTTTTTCAATTTACACCTCATTAGTGCTAGATTTAGAGTTACTGAAAAATTATGGAGAGTCATAACTCTTTATTTTTGTGAATATTATTATTTGTCATAAAATTTTAAAAATATATATATTATTTTATATATAAAATCCCTTAGTATAAAAATTATATATGTCATTCTTCTTTTATCTTAAATTCTTTTTTTTATTTACATAAAAAAAATTTATTTATCCTATTAGAAATTATTTCTATAGTATTTTAATTTTTTTTATATATATAATTTACAACAATGATTTATCCCTCCTTTTCCCCCACCCCTTTTGAACCCCCTCTCTCTCTCTTCTCTCATTGGTTACATTTTCTTTTTCTTTTTCTTTTTTTTTCCTGCTTCTCCAATCACCACCCGCCACGTGACAAAGGGGGGTGAGGGGGTGACCCCCAAAAGGGGGTCCCAAGCATTATTCTATAATTTATATATCATACATACATACATGTATATTTTGTGTATATGGTGAAAAAAAATTATTTTTCCTTTGACTCTTTTGGTAATAAAATCATACTTCCGTTCCTAATCTAGAGAATGAACTCGATTGATCTGTCTGCATTAAATCATTAGGGAGTATTACTTGATTTTTAGATACTTGAGGTGGATTTGGAAAAATTGTCTATGAAAAATGGTCATATGTATATATGTACATATTTTTATAAATAAAATTGACATTATAACTTATTACAAAAATTGACCTCAATGTAATAAAGTTAGAGTAATTGGATTAAATAACTTATTACAAAATAAATAAATAATAGTAAATCTTCTTAAAATAAGACTCACACAGCTTGTTTGGTTCTAGTTTTTAGAAAATGATTTTCAAAAAATTCTACTTTTTTATTTTTCATATTTAATATTTCAATGAATTTTTTAATGTTTTAAGTATTTTTTTAAAATTTTTAGACACACCTAACATAAATACACTTAAAAGTATAATATTTATGAAAAAATATTAAAAAATACACTAAATACCAAAAAAAAAAATCATTATATCTTTTGTATTTTTGTATATTTATTAATTTTTTAAAATATTTTTTCACAAATATTTTACTATTTAGATATATCTAAGTAAGGTGCATTTAAAAAAATAAAAAATTACTTAAAATTTAAAAAATATTAACTAAAAACTAAAAAATACGAAAAACTGAATTCAGAAAATTAAAACCAAACACATTGAACATTGGTATTTTGTTCTATTGAATTTCAAAATCCAACAATTAATTACTTCAAAAAATTATCTTGTTACACTTAATCGATTCTATTAGGATTATATTAGGAATTTACACAAAATCAAATCACATATAAAAGCACACGATACATTTACTAAATTTTTAAGATAATAATATTCTTATTTGGTTATTCTATTTGTACTTTATCAATAAAATAATGAAGACAAAGTGGGATCACTAGATAAATGTATTATTTATAAAAAAAATTCGATAAAGATTTTATTATTCTAAAAAATAATAAATGTGTCGTGTATTTCGCAAATGACTTGATTTTATTTAAATCCCAGAATATAATCCTAATTGAATGTGTTAAGAGTAATATGATAACAATTTAAGGTGGTTAACTATTGCGTTTTTAAATTTAGGATGACAAAATACAAATAAATCATAATTTAAAAGAGTTTATTGTAATTTATCCATACAAATTGATCTCAACAGAGGTGATTGTAATTTGGAAAAATTATACTTTAGTGTATTTAAAAAAAATATCATAAATTTATTAAATTTAAAAAAAAAGTTTATTATTACTTAATTAAATTTAATACGAATCTGTAATTATTTTTATAAAAAATGTACTTCTAACTAATTTCCCTTGTAATTTATTGGAAGAGATGATTAGTTGCAAGTTGCAAACTTGCAACCACATGTGGGCTCTGTCTGAACAAACTCATCAGTTGGGAGTTACTTCCGTCAACTAACGCCGTTAACACTGCACCTCCGAATCTCACTAAAAGTAGACCCCAAAGAACGACAGTCCCAGCAAAGCCAGTATTCTTTGTATTTTTTATCTCTCAAAAAAAAAAAAAAAAAAAGAGCAGATAAATACATAATTTGCAATAAAGCTCAATTGCTGAACTTTCATGGACTTTTCTCTTAAAACTATTAAACGTTGGCCAACTGGCTTGAGGCATAGGTTGAATGGTCTACTTCCTTCAGATTTGTTTTTTCCAGCTAACATAAAACCTTAACGTTACTGACACGGATTATTTTTAAAAAGTTAGTTTTATAAATTTTTTAATTTTTTTTAAAAAATATATAAAAAAAATAAAGACGTATGACTTAAAATAAATTAAAAATTATTTTTTAACTTTTAATTCTTTTTCAAAAAATGGTCTACATACTATTATTTGTTTGACGTAATCTACTGTAATATATATATTTTTATATTTTTTTAAGTTACATTATTTTTAATAAAAAATTAAAAAATACATCAATTTAAATTGTTCCAAACAATTTCTTAGCCCAAGTTTGGAAGACTAAATAAGTGTACTTTTTGTCTTTTTGGACAAAAAAATTGAGGTTGAAAATATGGATGTTTGGGTTAACTTTTTGACTTTTTATGGAAAATGTGTAATAAAAAATTGTGAAATTGGTTTTAAGAGGAAAATTTGAATTGGGAGTTGTGCAGCCGTAATTGTTGACTTTTGATGATAGTGTTAACTTTTAACTTTTGAGTACTTTTTAACTTTTTAAATTATTTGGGAGTACCCAAACTTGGCCTTAATTTGGTGCGCGAAAAATGGCAGAAAACTACGTAACAATAAAAAAAAATAACTAGTACTTTCTTTTGATGAGATACCTGTGTTTCGAAATCAAACTACAATTTCCTATCGACAACAGCTGTTTTCATTAGGCGGGGGGGTTTGATTTGGGACACTGTACTTGTTTCATTTCATGTGTCTCCCCTTCCCTTCTTCCCTCCTTCTGGCCCCACCATTTTCTTTCTCTTTCTTTCTTTCTTCTCTCTCTCTCTCTTCCTCTCTCTGTGTAAATTGACAGCATAATCAACAGCCTGGAAAGAGCTGTTTGTTGGAGTTGCACTGAAAAAGCACCCAACTGATTGGTGTTCAATGGTGGCATTGATGTAATCTTGAGCTGGGTTTGGGTTTGCGTTTGTGTTTTCCTCTCTCTCTCTCTCTCTCTCTCTCTCTCTCTGTATCAGCTTCATACGAATACCCATTTCAATCCACTGCTTATACAAAGCATTCTGCTCTCTTTCTGTTTGAGGTAATGCCACTGAGAAACTTTTGATTTTTTTTTTGTTGTCTGTTTCATGTCACAAAGTTTCAATCTTTAGCTCATGTTTTTCATTTTTTTTCATTTTTTTTGCTCTTGTGTATTGTCACATTGCTTTAGATAGACATAGATCTGGTGCTTTAAATACAAGGGTTTTGGGCTTGAGTTTTGGGGATTTGGGTCTGCAACATTTTGGTTTTGGTAAAATTTTGGGTATTGTGAATTTGGGATTTTGAAATCTTGTTGCACTGAAAACTACCCATTGTTTGTAATTTTGGGTTTGACTAAACCATTTCTTTTTTGGGTTCAGAATTGGAGGCAGTGGGGGCATTGGGCAGTTGATGATATCTTCCTTTTTGAGATAACCTAAAATGGTGAAGATGAAACTGGTAAAGTGGTTACCTCTGGTTGTAGCTGTTGTTCTCTTTGTTTCTATGTTTCATGAATCATCTGCCTTATTCACCCCTGTTGATAACTACTTGATTGCATGTGGATCTTCACAAAATGTTACCTTCTTAGGTCAGACTTATATTCCTGATTCAGTGCAATCTTCAATGGCATTGAAAACCCAAGGCAATTCTATTGTTGTTACCTCCAATTCTAGTGTCCCTTTTCCAGTCTATCAATCTGCTCGAATTTTTCCAAGCACCGGGTCTTACAAATTCGATATCAATCAACAAGGTAGGCACTGGGTCCGCCTCTATTTTTACCCTCTTCCAACTCGGGCCAGAACTTAACATCTGCTTCCATAACTGTAATCACTGAAAATTTTGTGCTCTTGAACAACTTCACTTTCAAGAACTATAACGGTTCTTATTTGTTTAAGGAGTTTGCGGTCAATGTGACTTCGGATAACTTGATCCTCACTTTCATTCCATCAAACAACTCAGTTGCGTTTGTCAACGCGATTGAAGTTGTCTCTATCCCAGATGAGTTGATCTCTGATCAGGCACTAGCTGTATCCCCATCTGCTCCTTTTAGTGGCCTTTCAGAGCATGCCCTTGAAACTGTTTACCGATTGAACATGGGCGGTCCGTTGCTCACTCCTCAGAATGATACTCTGGGAAGAACTTGGGAAAATGATGCCAAATACCTTCACGTGAATGGCTCTGCTGTGAATTATTCAGTTAGTCCTGCGGACATAAGGTACAAAAGTGCGGTCACTCCTGAGGTGGCACCAAATTGGGTTTATGCCACCGCTGAAACCATGGGGGATTCAAATGTACCTAATGGAAACTTCAACATAACTTGGGTCTTACCTGTTGATCCAAATTTCACCTATTTCATCAGGACCCATTTCTGTGATATTGTGAGCAAGTCTCTGAACAGCCTTGTGTTCAATGTATACATAAACTCTGATATTGCTTTTCCGAGTATGGATCTATCTTCATTAACAAGTGATTTGAGCGTGCCTTACTACAAAGATTTTGTTTCCAATGTTTCCTCTGATTCAAATACCTTGACCATTAGTGTTGGTCCAGATTCAGAGGCTGACATCCCAGATGCAATTATGAATGGTTTGGAAATCATGAAGGTTAGTAACGAAGCCAGAAGTTTAGATGGGTTCTTACCTGTTGAGATTCTCCGCCCCGTATCACCCTCGACAAAGAGCGAGATAGGCATTATAATCGGTTCCATTGCCGGAGCTTTAGCTGCTGTGGCACTTGTTGGTTTGTGTTGTTGTTGCTTGGTGTCCCAAAGATCAAAGACTGCTCACCAGGGGCATACATGGCTTCCTCTACCCTTATATGGAAACTCTCTAACCATGACAAAAATGTCAACAACTTCTCAGAAGAGTGGAACAGCAAGCTGTATCTCGTTAACTTCATCTAATCTTGGCCGGTTCTTCACATTCCAAGAAATTATGGATGCGACAAACAAATTCGATGAGAGCTTGCTTCTTGGCGTTGGCGGTTTTGGTAGAGTCTACAAAGGGACCCTAGAAGATGGGACTAAAGTGGCAGTGAAGCGAGGAAACCCAAGATCCGAACAAGGTCTTGCGGAATTCCGAACGAGATCGAAATGCTGTCCAAGCTCCGACACCGTCACTTGGTTTCTCTTATTGGGTATTGTGATGAACGGTCGGAAATGATATTGGTTTATGAGTATATGGCGAATGGGCCTCTCAGAAGCCATCTTTATGGAACAGATCTCCCATCTCTCTCATGGAAGCAACGGCTTGAGATTTGCATCGGGGCTGCTAGGGGGCTTCATTATCTCCACACCGGGGCTGCTCAAAGTATAATTCACAGAGACGTGAAGACAACGAACATACTCTTGGATGAAAATTTTGTGGCCAAAGTTGCTGATTTTGGTCTGTCTAAAACAGGTCCAGCTCTAGATCAGACACATGTAAGTACTGCGGTGAAAGGTAGTTTTGGATACCTCGACCCTGAATACTTCAGAAGGCAGCAACTGACTGAGAAATCCGACGTGTATTCATTTGGGGTGGTTCTAATGGAAGTTCTCTGCACAAGACCGGCTTTGAACCCCGTTCTTCCGAGAGAACAAGTTAATATTGCGGAATGGGCAATGAGTTGGCAAAAGAAAGGGATGTTGGATCAAATCATGGACTCAAATTTAGCAGGGAAAGTAAATCCGGCTTCGCTTAAGAAATTTGGAGAGACAGCTGAGAAGTGTTTGGCTGAGCACGGAGTGGACAGGCCATCAATGGGGGATGTTCTGTGGAACCTAGAGTATGCTCTCCAACTTGAGGAGACATCATCGGCTCTCATGGAACCCGAAGATAACAGCACGAATCATATCCCAGGAATTCCATTGACTCCACTCGAACCATTCGACAACAGTGTCAGTATGGTTGATGGGGTGAATTCTGGCACTGATGATGATGCTGAAGATGCTGCCACGAGTGCTGTTTTTTCCCAGTTGGTAAATCCTCGTGGTAGATAAGAAGTATAATTCCACGTCTTTGTGATCTCATCTCAGCCATGGAATGTCCTGCAAAAAGTTAGGTTGTCCTGGCCTCGATTGGATATCTCCCAAGTAAGAAAATGTTATTCTTATAAATTTGTTAGGTCTATTTATTCTGTTTTTTTGTTTTGGTTTCTATTTTGGTTTTTTTTTTTTTTTTGTGGGGTGATAATATGATCGGGTATGTATTATAATTGATTGCTGGAAGCCAATGGATCCAACAAGCTCGGCCCAACTGTTTCAATTTTAATGAATTTTAAGTGATAGCTTCTCATGTTCCATGCTATCTTTACATAGTTCCAAATTTGGTTTTCGATTATATTACTTGTAAAACTGTTTGTTCTGAAAGAAAAGACAGAAAATAAGGCATAATGTTTCATCTTTGTGGATAGAGCCCTTGGCAAAAATGTCCATGAAAAAATGTGTTCTTGTATTAAGGAATGCATAGGGAAAATGGGGTTTCCAAACTTTTCAAAAGTTCATGTACATGACAGTCAGTTTGGGTATGTAAATTATGCTCCAGCATGGTTTCTTCCTCTTCCATATTGTTATTATTGTTATTTTCTGTTTCAGTATTTGTTTCTTTAATGTTAGTGAGAATAGTTTCAATAACTTGAAATTGCTGATCTACATATTTTTATTTTCAAGGGGGAAACAAATTATATTCTTCCAACAAATTGAAACTGCATTGACTTTAGGGTGGAAAAGAGGACACATCATTCTCTATAAAGCAACTTTCAATTGTCCATCAAGAAACAGTTGCAGATACTCTTAAGATGAATCAATTGATCATAAACAAGAAAAGAACTACACGGCAAGTTTGTCTACATTTACGGCTCATATACCATTGAATCATATAGTTATTTCAAAATTTCATAGTACAATCTTTTTACATACTTGGAGTTCTTAGGAAAGTATTTGAGATCATACACGATCTCATTTCCTGCAAACTATTCCATATCTGTTCAATTCTGTGTGTCTACAATGTTTGTAATTCTTGAGAACAAACAATACTTGCAATCTGCAGAGCGAAGCATTGTTGTTTTGTACTTGTCTTCACCTCCAACAACTGGCATTGACACACCGAGCTTTGCTAGATTCTTGAAACTTGGCCGGTAAGTTCGGCCTAGCACACCTTCGACCTCCGGGGAGAAACTTAGGAAGAACCTGAACTGTACCTTTGTTGGCTTTTTTGGCTTTCGAAGGTTAGTATTGTAATTTTAACGTGCCAGTAAGGATCAATCAGTCCTTACAGAAGATTAATTGCTAACCAATTATCAGATGATTGTGTTTCAGTTCTTTCAGCCTTAACGAAGAGGACTTTTACTGGTGGCTTTGTTTACGAGAATTTAGCAAATAACAATTAAATGAAGAACAATTGTAGTGTTTCATTAAGTAAACATGAAAAACTTACAATAATCTAATTCACCTTGTAGAAATTTACAGCAACAAACTACTTGAAACTACTCCTATGAATGAAGTGCAGTGTAGGAATTTGAAGTACAAAAATATAAAGAACAAGAAATGTAAAAACTGGAAGGAAAATAAAGTAGATAAAAACTGGTTTCTGGATCTGAGTCTGGGTCCTTCTTTCTGGAGCCCTCTCTATTATTTATACTTCTCAATAATAACCGTCGAAATGAGTTTCTAACCGTCGAATCATCCTCCATGATTGCTGATCATGTTTCCTCACAGTTAGCTCCACTACGCCATGTCTGCAGTTAGGTTTCCCTCCTGATTTTGAATTTAAATATATGAGTAACCGTTAAAGCCACGTCATTTTGCATTTCTTTGCTGATCCAGTGCTATGCAGATCTACAATAACCAATACTAACTGTCACGTATGTGATTACGATTGAAGGTTTGAATTGTCCTTCCATATTGCTCTCATCTTGCCACGTGTTGAATTATGATTGGCCTGTACAAAATATGTAGCCAACATTACTCCCCACACTAATATACTCAATACTTGGTAATATTAGTGGACAAGGCATTTTATCCACGTCTTAGAACGCGCATGGGCTTTGCATTTTTTCAGAAATGCAACCGTCATTTATCAATAAAACATTTGCATTAAATTCTCTTCTATCCTTTGAATATTTCCACTATCTCAGTATTCGAAAAGACTGGTACAACTTTCATGGCCAAGCAAACTTTTTCTTACCTTAATCAAGCATATGAAGAGTTGTTTGATAATGTTGTTCGTCCTTGAAAGAATCTTCATGCATTGATTAGTCACCTTTATCCGCCTTCCTATATTCAAGTCATGGAAGTTTTTGCAAATTATTGACCTTTGGATTACGAATCTATTGTCCACAATTTTTTAACCTAAAATTTTGCGAACATGGATATTGGAAGCTCTTCTTCTGACCCACAGCCTTCTACGTGGGATAAGGCTGTAGCTTCTTCTTTTTCTGAGGCTTCTGGCTGGAGAAGCTAGCCAGAACTTGAGGAGTCCAAATTAAGAGAGCGAATCAATCATCACTTTGTCGAATTTGTTGATCCTCTAACTTTCCCTCCCATTACTCGGAGCTCGGTGGTTTACCCATATGTACCCATCGACCGCCGGCGCCGTTTGGAAGACATTTACTTGTAGCATGGTACACATCCTCTATACTACGAAGATAGTATAAGCCATTCGTCATCTAGAAGAGGCACAAAGGTACTGCCTGTCGTTCTTAGCCCGAAGGCAAAACTTTGCTCTTCTGACTGGCTTGAATGCGTCAGCAACCCCCAGTTCCCTCATTCTTTTGAGATGGAAGCTCCTGCACCTCCTCTTCCGCAAAACCCTCTCTGGATGGAAGAACTGAGACTTACTCTCTTTGAGGACCAGTTTCTCCCCTCCTATAGCCTTCCATCTCTCCCTACTATATTTGAGCGATATCAAGTTCAACTTCTGCTTGCGGCCTTTTCTCACTTACCCTTCAATGTTCTCGAGGGTGATGTTCCTCTCAAGAACTTTCGATGGGCTTGTGATGTTATGACCCGGGGTCATGTCTTCAACCCCATCGCCCAAGCAGAGCTCCAGATGTTTTTAGACCCACTCCCACTGTTTCTTCATTGGCATCAAACTTCTGTGGCCACCACTCGATCTTGGGACCAAATCTCAGCCCGTCGAGTTCATACCCAGTATGAAGCAGAGAACCTTATCGACGAATATAATAATTTCAAAAATAAAGACTCTACATACTGGGATGACTTGGACATAGATGAGATAGAACAAGGGTTAAAAGAAACAGGTTTGAAATAAAGGCCGAAAATTTTTTTATCAATAAGAGTATCAGCTTCAGCAGACTAGCCGGAGAAGATAGAGATAGAATTAAAATGAACAGAAGTTTATTGACCACAGTTGGAAACAAATTCCATGACCTTGTCATTTACTCTATTCCTTATTTTTATGAACTTGAATATGTAGCCAAGAAAGGCTTCTGATGTAATTACTTTTGTCTTAATAAAGCTAAGATGTCTTCTCTTTATTTGGCATGGTCTGATTTTATTCTATTTGTCAAAAAACAAACAAAATCAAGGCTTTACCAATTTTGTCCTTCGAAACTTGATTTGATCATATTCAATGGAATACTGGAAATCCAATTTGAACTTTTCCAACATATGGAGTGTAATTGACAACCTTTGCCTTAGGTCTCCTTTCAGAATCAGAGCTTCGAGTTCACCAATTTTTCCCTTCGAAACTTGATTTGATCATATCCAATTCCCCAACATATGGTTAATACAATCAAGCAGTTTCAAATCAACTATTTTTGCTTTGAACAAACAGTCTACACTTTCCAAAATATAGAAATCTCCTTTAAGGATTGAATTGTTTTATTCTAAAAAAAATGATTCCTTTTGTATACTACTAAACCAACTATTGGTTTGAAACCTAGAACAAACAAATTCTAACCGTAAGGTATTTCAAACTTTGCTTCGAAGGATTTTACTCTCATCAAGAAACCTAAAAGCATGTCTTTAATCTTTTTGAAGTAAACAAATACCTGGGTATTCCTACACTTTTAGGTGTGAAATGTGCTTTGAAGTCAACTTCCTGCTTTCGAAGCTGTTTGTCACTTGATTTTGGTGCCAAAGCTTGGCTTCGAAGCCAAACATTTGATTTCAAAGCCAATATTAGTATTTGAGAGTACGTTTCCCTCCCAAATTATCAACATTGAGAAAAACTTTTCGCATCCGTACCTTTAGCATTTCTTTATGAATTCTACCCACTTAAAACGATTGGGTATTTTCAGACAGAAAGATTTAAAACCCTTTTATTTCATGCTTTCAATTCACTTGTTTGCCTAATACACAAACCCTTCATCTCTATTGACTTCTCCTTCCCCTTACCCTCTTCTTCAACTTCATCTCCTGAAAAAACTCCTGTCAATGGCTTTTTCTTCCTTGAAAATATCGATTGTGGAGCATGCGAGTTCATCCGTAGCCTTAAAAAGGATCATTGATGAAGAGTGTGAGAAATACAAGGCTGGTGAGAAAAGTGCCATCGATGAACGCATCTTTATTCCCCGTCGCCATGAGCAACAAGAATACGTGCTTGGGCCCATTTTAAAGGAGATTCCCACTAAGTTTCTAGCTCTGTATCCACGTCTGGAAGATCATTGCCTCCTTTATGAAGGTGGTTTTGATTGGGGAAGCTGGAGGATGAACCGACCCCATTGCTGCTGGCCCACAGTAAGGCCAGAGTGGAAGGAATGGTATGATCGGGTTGTCTCTGATAGGACACTGCATCTTCAGGAGCTCTGCCTCTTCGACACCCTTCAATTGTCCAGGTTCACTATTTCAGAGAACTATTTTTTAATACCTGCTGCTCTTTATTTTTGGAATTCTACTTTCAATTTCTTCCAATTTAGATGTGGGATGATGGTTTCTACTGTCCTTGACATCTGTCATCTATTAGGATTGTCCCCTACTGGTACCCCCATTGGTTCAGACTATCCTGACCTCAAAATCCCTTTTTCTTTCCCCTCTCTGAACTCATCTTATAGTGACTTTGTCAAGATTGAGAACAAAAGAGAGGGCCCTGTGACTGATAGGCAATTTTTCTCTTTTATATTGTATTGGCTTTGCAAATTCCTCTTATGTACTTCTTCCCAGAGGATCATGCCTGAGTTTGTCCCTCTTGCCAAAACCCTTGTTTTACAAAGAAATGTGGCCTTAGCTCCATATGTTTTGGGTCATGTTTATAGAGCTTGTTCCTTTTTTTTGTGAAAAACCCTTGGATGCCAATCAAGAAGGCCCATTTTGGATACTTCAACTTTGGCTTTTTGTATACTTCATTGATTTACAGTCTAAATGCTTAAGGTTTTTGGAGCCAAATCCTACCACTCATGGTATGAAGTTAGCCAATGTTTCACTTTATCCTTCCAACTTTGCCTTTTACTTTTCTTTCTTTCACCAACTTCTAGCTTCTCCTTCTTCTCACAGCTTCCGTCCCTTCGAAACTACAAATATTGGCCTATCGTAGCTGAGGACCTTTTTGAGTGATAGGTCATGTTCTATGCCCCAGCACAAAAACATGCGGGCCTCTATTCTGATCCCCAGGGAACTATTCATTGGGATTATGAACCTCAGAGCTTACAAGTGTATCTCTGAGCTTTATTGTCCTGCCCAATTTGCTAGGCAATTTGGACTTTCACAAGGGGTCCCTATCTCTCTCTGCAGTCAGTCCAATTTAAGCCTTACCAGAGATTTGAAGATTCAAAGATCTAGACTGGAAGAAACAACTTCCAAATTCATCCAAGATCTAATTGACTTGGAATATCTACCCTTCATACCTCAAAGCAACATATTGAAAAGGTGCCAGAACTGGTGGATGGCCAATATGGAGATGCACTTGGCCATTGCTCCTCAAGATATATTAATGGTACTGGATGTCCCTCAAGCCAAGTCTAAAGGGACCGGAGCTGTTATTTCCTCTATTGCTCATGTTACTCCAGCTCTTGCGCCTGCCCCTACAAAGTCTGCTCCTGCTGCCTCACCTCCTCTTAGAGTTACTTGAGTTGCCTCGAAAAAAAGTATGTACTCCTGCTTCTTTTCTTTTTTCCTCCTTTATGATGCTCTTGCCCTCACTTATAGTTCTTTCTTTGGTGTAGGTGGTGCGGGTGCCCACAGGGAGATTCTCCCCAAAAGGTTCAAACTTTAAATCTTCTCAAGAGCAAATAACAACAATAAAGGAAAAGAAAGCTCTTGCTTGACCCTGAAGAGGAGGTACCCGAGGTTCATATAGAAGAAAAGGAAGCAGAAAAAGAAGAGACAGAAAAAGAGCAAGAGACATCATTAAAAAGACGGAAGAAAATGACGGTCTCTCTTCTGATTTCACTAGGGACTCTATTCACAAAGCATCTGCTAAAGTAGTAGAAGCAGAACACTCCAAAGAACTTATTGTATTTCAGAGGGTTGAGAAGAGGAGGCAACAACAAATGCTTAGGGATGAAGTTGCTGCTGCTAATGAACTCCAAAGAGAAACTGCAAGAAAACAAGCAGCCACTGAACATTATACCCTTCGCAGCTCTTCAACCATTGCCACCACTTCTGAAACCAATAATTTCCTTTCGTGTCTCTATTTTCTTTTCTCAAATTCTTGATACTGAGACTTAACATTACTCTATATTTCTTCTTTTGCAACGACAACTACTCTGCCTTCTCCTTCAATAAGGACTCTTTCAGTTTCATCTGAAGTTGAAAGACCTCGAAATGTGGAGCCAATTCAAGCAATACTCCCACTTCCTGGTCCTACATTTTTCATACCCTTCTTGAGGCAAAGCATTCCTATCCCTCATCCCTATCCTTCGGCTTAATTCCATACTTTCCTCTTCTATCCTTCAACTCTACCCAATTTATTCTCCCTTCAAGCCTTGCTGCTCCTTCCCCTCCTGAGAAAATTCCAGCTATTACTTCATCTCCAGTGATAGCTGATTCCTTTAGAGAAAACACTGGTAGTTCACCAGTTCCTTGTCTATTATTTCTATGTAGCTCCATTCCCTCTTCTCTTGACTTATTGGTAGGCTAAGACTATAGAAACTGCTAGGGATACTTCATCTTCCTCTCCTATCCCTATGCACCATCTCTTCCTCCTACAAGAGCCCTTTCTGCACCAACCATGTCAACAGAAGAGGTGGACATTTTCGAAGTTAGACTAGCTAGCCTTTTTGACATGCCTTCCACTATTCCAACAGCTAGCAATGAAATTGAGCCATTAGTCCTAGCTAATTTCTCTTAGAAATTATTTAGAGCTCTTCCTCCACCAGTAGGACTTCTTTGCCTTCATTAGACTTGGACAGCTATTTGGAGTTGCTGACATTCTTCTTGAGGATCCCCTTCAAAGCCTTGCAAAGGCCTATTATTAAGAATAGCTTCCTCCAGTGTTGCAAGGTTGTTGAGCAATCCAGCATGACTATTTCAAGTCATCTATCTCAGGCGGCAGCTACTATTGACTTTTATATCAACATTTGCCATGTTGTCAAAACTGCAGAAGAGAAATTGCTAAGAGACTAGAGATTTGTTTCCCAAATACATGCTGAAGTGTTAGAATTAAAAGAACAACATTCCTTGTCTCCCAATTTCGAGCTCAACTATTGGAGAAGAAAGCTCAGCTTAAAAAGAGTTATCAGCAGTCAACCTGGCTTTAGATGAATTGCTACCAAGCTGCAGATTACTAACTAAGGACTAGCTGATCGAAAGCAGGAGATGGCTGCAGCTATTCAGTTGTTCCCATCTCTTAAGAGTAAGAGAGTCAATTGTAAAGGAACAATTGAAACATTATACTGACTTTTAGGCCAATCTATGACTGCATGCATTCAACTTCTTATGAATAAAATCTTTATTTGTTATCTAAGTGTTTTCATGCTTCTTTTGTTTAGTACTTATTATATTTATTGTGTCTCCCACACGGTTGGATAATAAGGTTTCAAATATTTGCTATAAATTTTCTTGGGGTGTACATATCCATTCAAATTTCTCAAATGATATGTTCCCCAAGGCAAGACTCTATGAACTTGATATGTGTCCCGTTTGGTAGAGCTGTGGAAAAGTGATTATAGATTATAACTTAACAGATTATGACTTATAGCTGTGAGCATAAACTGTTAACTTGTTTGGTGATGCTGTGGGATTATGGATTTAAGCAGTAGAGTAGTGTTTGGTTAATAAGCTGTAAAATAGCTTTTTACTATATAATTGTCCTTTTGCCCTTATACGACATAAAAATAATTATTTTGTCAATTTTTTTCAGTTTTAATTTAAAAAAAAAAAATCATTAATAAAAGTTAATATAATTAGTATCAATTAATATAAAAATTGATACATTTGCTAAAAATGTAATGAAAGTACTATTGTCACAATTATTTTCATTATAAATTAATTAGTATCGATTAATTGCTTAATTAATATCAATCAATACTAAAATTATTAATTAGTATCAATTAATGGCTTAATTAGTCTCAATTAATATTAAAATTATTAATTAGTATAAATTAATATTAATATTTAATTTTTATTAGTATCAATTAATATTAATAATCAACAATTGTTATTAATTAGTATCAATTAATAATTAATTCATTACAAAAGTATACAATATTAATTTATTAATAATTATACCAATTAATATTGATTTTTTAATTAATATTGATTTTTTTCTTTTTCTTCAGAAATATACAATTTTTTTATTTTTTAATTAATATAAAAATATACAATATGAATTTATTAATAATTAATACCAATTAATATTTATTTTTCAATTAATATTGATTTTTTTCCTTTTCTTCAGAAATATACAATTTTTTATTTTTTAATTAATATTAATATTAATTAATATTAATATTTGGGTATTGACGAGGGTATTTAAGTAATTTTAGCCTCCCCACACCAACTGCGCGCTTAAGTTAAAAATTTAAGCACCCCTTGACCAGCTCTTGAGATAAGCTGAGAAATAACTTGATTTAAGCTATAAGCTAGTTAACTTAAGTTGTACCAAACACAATATTTTAGCTTAAATTAAGCTAAAAGCTGAAATAAACAGCTTATAAGCTCTACAAAACAGGCCTATGGTTCTTCTTAGTTGGGTGATCCTTTGCCAAACTTATGGCTTTTAATCCCTATTGGGAGTATTGTCTTCCATACCAAATCATCTTCATCAAAGTTAATGTGCTTGACCTTCTTATTATAGTTTTTGGCTATTTTTTTTTTTTGTGTGGAAAAGAATGCTATTTAATACCAGAATTCTAGCTTCATCCACATTCTCTAATTCCAAGCACATACTCTGATGGTACTGCTTAAGAACTAACTGATCCTAGCATCTCACCCTCAAGGACTTGATGTTAATTTCTACAAGTAATACTGCATTATGCCCATATACTAAGACATAAGGAGTGACTCCTGTACTTGATCTTGGAGAAGTCCTATAAGTCCGTAATACATCCAACAGTAAGTTATGCCAATCCCTGGGATTGTCTTCCACAACTTTCTGTATTCCTTTCTTCAAAGACTTATTGGATGATTCTGCCTGACCATTGGCTTGTGCATAATAGGGGATAGAATTAACAAGACTAATTCTAAACTCTGCCACAAAAGACTTTACCATCTTCCCATCAAATACAGTCCCATTATCAAAAGTTATAGTCTGTGGGATGCCAAATCTGTGGATCAGATCTTTAATGAGTCCAATAACTTCGGTCTAGTCTACAGCCTTATACGGTTTAGTTTCGACCCACTTAGTGAAATAATCTGTGGCCACTAAAATGAAACAATGATGCTTCGAAGGGGGTAGATGTATTTTTCCTATCATATCCATAGCCCATTCTCTAAATGGCCAAGGCTTCACAACCGCATGCAGATCAGTTATAGCTACATGTCTTATTGTGCCATACTTTTGGCATGCCTGGCAACCTCTAGCATATTCTATGCAATCTTTAAGGATGGTTGGCCAATAGTAGGAATGTCTTCGAAGTAGCCATCTCATTTTCACACCAGGCTGATGAGCACCACAGATGCCTTCATGAACTTCAGCCATGGCTATCAATGCCTCATTTGGGCCTAAACATTCCAATAATAACCCGTCTATCCCCCTTTTGTAAAGAGTATTACCATACATTATGTATTGCATAGATTGCAATTTGATTTTTCTACTGCTTTCGAAGATGGGCCAGCTAGATACCGCATTATTGGATGCCTCCAATCTTGTTCTTGTAAGTCATTATGATTGACTTCTAAGACCACATTCCTTTTATTTAAGGGTGATATTACTTTTTGATATGTTTTTGGTTTATGTTCATTTGAGTGTTATCTATTCTTCTGAAATTCGAAACTTTCTGAGCCACATCATTAGCTTTGTTATTTAAGAATTTTGGGACATAAGTCACATTTGCTATCTGAAATTGAGAAAGCAAATGTAATGCAACAACATAGTATGGCAACATGCTTGCACTTTGACATTTGAAAATTCCTTTTACCTAGTTAACCACCAATTGAGAATCTCCGAATATATCAACTACATGAGCTTGTAATCCAATAAGTATTTCCAGTCCCGTTATTAAAGCTTCATATTCAGCTTGATTATTGGAACAAGTAATTTCATCCACCCTAAAACCATGTGTAGTTTTTACCCCTTGTGGTGACTTAATAACCACACTAATACTAGTTAGACCGTTGGCTTTTGATCTATCGAACCACATTTGCCATGGTTCGACACTAACCATACCAAGCTCCATTATCTCTTGGCTTTCTGTCTGACATGGATGATCTGCCAAAAAATTAGCTAAAACTTGTCCTTTTACTGCCTTTTGGGGGACATATTCTAGATGAAATCCTGATAAAGCTAGTATCTATTTGCCAATTCTTCCTCTCAACATAGGTCTAGACAACATATATTTAACCAAATCTGTGGTTGCAATTACCAAGACAGTTGTAGGCAAAAGATAGTATCTTAGTTTCATTGCAGCAAAATACAATGCAAGGCACAACTTTTCTACAGCTGAATATTTACATTCACAAGAATTTAGAAACTTACTAAGGTAATAAACTGCTTGCTCTTTGTCTTCTTTATTGTCTAGGCTAAGAAAACTTCTAGTGAATCTTCTGCTGCAGCAATATACAACTTCAAGGGTTTATCACCCTTTAGTGGCATCAGCACTGGAGGCTTGGCCAAGTAGGCTTTAATTCCTTCGAAAGTAGTTTGATGCTCTGCTGTCCACACAAACTCCTCTTCATCTTTTAACCTTAATAAGGAAGAAAATACTTTAGTTTTCCGTGCAGTATTAGAAATAAATCTTCAAAGAAAATTAACCTGTCCAAGAAATTTTTGTACTTCTTTCTCACTTGATGGAGGTCTAGCTTCAATGATAGTTTTGGCTTTGTTCTAATCAATCTGTAGTTCTTTTTTGTGTACTACATAGCCCAAGAAGTTTCTAGCTAATACGCCTAAAGCACATTTGAGTGGATTAAGTTTCAACTTGAACTTTCTCATTCTTTCAAAAGTTGCTTCCAAGTGAAACAAATGTTCCTCCATGGATTGGGACTTCATTACAATGTCATCAATGTAACACTTTAAATATCCTCCAATGAGATCATGAAAGATTGTGTTCATAGCCCTTTGATATGTAGTCCCAATATTCTTCAGGCCAAATGGCATTTTAACCGATTCGAAGGTGCCAATGTTCCCAGGACATTTGAATGCTGTCTTGTGGATATCCTCTTCTACAATGCAGATTTGGTTATAGTCAGAGTGTCCATCCATCATTGATAAAATTTTGTGCCCTGCTGAACTATCCACCAATAAATCTACTATGGACATGGGGTACTTATTTTTTGGAGTTGCTACATTCAGGTTTTTGAAATCGATACATACCCTAATTTTATCATTCTTCTTAACTATAGGCACAATATTGGATAGTCACTCAACATACCTGGCTGTCTTAATAAAGCCTGCCTTAAGGAGCTTAAGAATTTCCTCATTGACCTTCTGAATCACTTCAGGACTCATCCTCCTTGGTTTTTGCTTGTATGGCTTGAAATTAGGCTTCATAGGGAGCCTATGTTCTACTAATGACCTATCCAATCTTGGTAGTTCATTATAAAACCATGCAAAATAATTTTTATATCTCTTTAAAACCACCAAAAACTGGTCCCTGTTAAGAGCATTTAACCAAGCACTTATATAGGTGGGTTGCTGTGTAGAACCTTCCCCTAAGTTAACCTCTTCCAAAGGGTCTTGTATTGAGAACTCACTAGTGCTTCTTTTTTGATTTCTTCCGTCTTTGAAGCAATTTCTTTGCTTTGTTCTGCTCCCAGTTTCTTTTATTCAATATCTTGCCCTCCTCATCATAGACAAAGTCTGTCCATAAGGCTTTTTCCTCTTGTATTTCCTAGACTTTTGTTTCGATGTCTAATGCACAATATTTATCAAAGGTTAAAGGTCTGACCTGCTGTTGTTTATGCTTACAACCAACTATCATGGCTTCTTTTTCTTGTTCCTGAACCTTTTGGACTATTGCTTTTAAGTCCAATGTTATGAACTTAACTAAAGCCAAAGGTCTGGCTTCTTGGGCTTCACCTTATTGCCTACAACCAGGCATCATTATCATCTTTGACGACAAATTCTTCATCAGTACTCTCTTGTACCAAGTTCTTCAGGTGTGCTACTTCCTCATCAGCCGTCACTTTGGCTGAACCATCATATTTTCTTAGTATACTGAGTGGTGTTACTCCTTCAGTATACAACTTGGCCTCCGCAAAATCAGCACAAGCGACAAAGGGTTGAGGATCTGCATTGATCTCCTCTGTCTCTCCATTGCACAAGGCCATCATTATCTTCTGATGCAGAGAGGAAGACACACATTTGTTAGTGTGAATCCAGTCCTTACTAAGTAAAGCATTATATTTAGCATTGTTGTCAATGCCAAAGAATGCCATCATACAATCTCTGGTCCCTACACTCAGGTTGATGGGCAAAATATCCTGAGCCATATGTTTATCTCCAGCAAAACCAGCAATGGTTATGCTGGTTGAGATTAATCTGAGGTTCTTTTTTCCTAATTTCTTCAAAGAATATTTCGGAAGCAGATTTACTGTTTCCCCATTATTCACCTGTAGAGGGTCAGAAATTAAACCCCAAACTAAGTAAAAACTTAAGCACTAAGATTGCCCTGAGAAGGCGACTAGGGATAAGAGAGGAGCATAGGCCAAAGCCCAAGGGAAGTGGGCCGATGTAGGTCCGACCCACCAAGGCTCCAGATGGACTCAGTGAGGAAAAATGCCCAAGTCAAGTTGCAGAGGTAACACCTGCAGCGGTGAAGTTGCCGCGGGGACATGTGCAGTGGCAGAGTTATTGAGGCACTTTGTCTCAACGCCGCCATTCCTATTAACTTCGGTTCCGCCGCCATTGGAAGTTGCCGAGGGAACATGTGCAGCGGCAGAGTTTCTGAGGCACTTTGTCTCAGCGCGCCAGTCCAAGTATCTTCGGTTCCGCCACCATTGGAAGTTGCTGAGGGAACATGTGTAGCGGTAGAGTTGCTGAGGCACTTTGTCTCAGCGCCGCCAATCCAAGTATCTTTGGTTCCGCCGTCATTCCAAGTAATGTCGGTATCATGGTCATCTGGAGTTGCCGAAGGAAAGAGAAGACTGAGGCAACTAAGTTGCTGAGGCAATACTTGCAGCGCCCAAGTTGCGGAGGCATTGTGTCGGTGCTGCCATCTCTAATATTCTCGGTTCTGCCATTTGAACTTACCACGGGAAATGACTACCGCAGCAACTACTACCGCAGCAACTAAGTTGCAGAGGGAATACCCTGCCAAGGTAATAGTAGCCTTTGAGAGAGACTTCTCTCTGCAAGTAGAGGCTAATGCCTGGCGTTGATAGCAGGCCCCAAGGCATTACTGGCCTAGGGCTGATAGTAGGCCCCACAGTTCATTTAAATTGGCGTTGATAGTAGGCCCTGAGGCTTACTGGTTGGAGTTGATAGCAGACCCAGAAATACCAGTTTACCGGGGCGACCCCGCGAAGATGGGAGCAGGGTAGCCCAAACATAAGGGACTCTCTTTCCATTACCCAGGTCACGAACCTGCCTTGGTCGCACATGCAGGACTAAGGAAGCCCCCTTGGTCTTGGAACTAAGGCACAGCATGGTTGATAGCAGGCTTAGCTGTGGCCTTCGCCCTGGGAAGTTGGGGAGTTTGTGGTTAGGTGGCTAAGAGTGGAGGCTTCGCTGAGGTGACTACGAATGTAGTTGATAGCAGACTAATGGAGTCCTAAGAATGCATGTGCTGGCCAAGTAGAACTGAGAAGGCAAATGCGGCGGCGAGGTTCACCGCTGCAAGTGCACTTGCTGAGATTCAAACTGAGAAGGCAAGTGTAGAGACAAACACTCCCGCCACAACTACACTTGCTGAGACTCAAAAAGGTAGTTGCGGAGGCAAACAGATAGTACACAGTACATGCAGAGGGACACGTGGCACCTTCAGCCTAGTAGCTCAAGGCAGAATATTCCATGTGATCCTCTGGGACACATGTCTTCTCTATTTGGCCACTTGGTGTCTTCTTGGCACCAAGGAAAAACCTATAAATAGGACCCATTTTCTAAGGTTCAAGAGGAGGAATTTTGGGGATTTGGGAGAGATGCTGCCCAATTTGGTACTGCTATATACTTCTTCTTGAACCGCTTGCTTCACCCTCACCCAGCTACACACTCTCCAACTCCCAGATAGTTGCTGCTGTTCATTCTCAAGCCACTTCTACCATTATTGGACCATCAGCATAGTTTTGCCTCTCTAATCACCTCTCTAACCTTGAACCCCCCTATACCACTAATACCCTATTCATCTGTATCCTATCGAAGAAGGCCTTGATGTACAAGGGTTTAACATGCTGTGTCATAGATGTTGTAGGATACTCAAAAGGATATGAGAGGTTAATACTTACCTCCTCACTCTCATCTTTAGTTTCCATTGGTGTGGCTATTTCAAACTCATCTTGAATCATGCTAACTTGTGAGTCTTCACTAGAAATTGGAATATGGTCAATCTCCTGACCCTCTTGGTTTTCATCTTTAGCCTGGAACTCTTGTGGTAATATATGCACCATATTCACTAACATTGGAGAAAATGAGCCAAACTGAACTGTTGGCTGCTCTTGTTTCTTTTCCAGGCTCACTTGTTCAATTTCCTCAGAAGCATCCTCTATACTACACTCTGGCACTTCAGTACTAGTGACTTCCTTCGAATGGCCTGTTCCTGCTGGTTTTTCAACCAAAAATGTATGTTCAGCCATAAAGGCTTCAAACATTTCCTCTTCAACCATCTCTTTCCTTTAGTTTAGGTCAACTTCTCCCTCTGCCTCACTGTCGCTTTCCATCAAAGCCTTTTCAAGACCAGCTAAACTGGATCTTTCTTTGGCTTTCAGTTCAGAGTGAACTTTAGCCAACTGCTCTCTGCTGTAACTCCTTTTATCCTGAAGGGTCGATTTTGGACTATGATCCAACTTGGAACTTTTTCTTCCCTCTATTTGGCCTTTTGGCTGGGCCAATGAAGAACTTTTCCCACTTTCTTTTAGATCCTTTTGGTACTGAGTGTACCTTCGCTGGATCTTCCTCCTTTGGGACCTAGAAATTACTGAGACCATATTTAGTTCCTTTGTTTTTGGATGTTTTAGTAACACCCAATTATTTGGAATCACAAAGGGAGGTTTAACCATCCTACCCTGGTTTTCAACAGCACTTCTTTGGGTAGGTATTTCCTTAGGCTTGTTCTGCATGACAAACCAATCTAGAACCCCAGGCACCCATGAACCTACTAGCTCAGTTGTTGAATTGTCTCATTCTGCCTTCGAGGCCAGTTTTGAAGTTACCTGTGAAGGCCACTGCTTGACCCTGGCCCGTGGTTTTGGGCCTAATTCAGGCCTTCCATGAGGGTGGCCACTTTCTATCTTATGTGAGGCTGGTCTAGGAGGCCAATCTCTAGCTCTGATCCCGTAACCTGAACTCACTTCAAATCTTCCTCTCAGGATGATTGTCCTTCATTCTATAATAGTTGGGTGGTCTGAAACTCATGTAGAGGTCTCTTGCCTTTGGAGTGCACTCTATTGGTTGTTGGTCCAACCAAGAATGGCTGCTGTCTAGGACCAGTTGGGCATGGCCTTTTATTGTAGGCACTAGTTGGTTTAGGGCGTCTCTGCACATCCTTGTAATACTGCTTCCCATTAATCGAGAGCCCTTTCAACCATTTGTAGCTTAACCTGCATCTGGGATACATTCTTTGCATGATAGCTACCTCTAAAGAGTTATCATCTGGTGCCTCTCATCAAGTTTCCCTTTGGTCTGCAAAGTCCTGCCCATTCGCTGGTGAACTTCTGGCATATTTCTTGACAGTAGTCTAGCTGGCAACATGTATCTGCACATTAACCACTTCCATTTCCTTCAAGGATAAGTTCTGGAAGTCTAGCATAATAACATTGGCTGTAACTTCTCCAATTTCTAGGAATGGATTAGTGTCAATCCCCATAGCTTTCTCTTCTTTAGCTGGGAATTTTAGACTCCCTTTCCGAATCTGTTCTTGGATCCTGTCCCGAAAAACAATACAATTTTTAGTTGAGTGAGACCAAGAATTGTGCCATTTACAATACATTTTTCCTTTAAGTTCTTCTGGAGAAGGAATTTTGGCTCATTTTGGTAACTTTAGGAAATTGGCTGCAAGCAAATGATCAAAAATATCATCTGTTTTTGTTAAATTAAAAGAATATTTCCTATGAAGGTCTTTCTTTTTAAATTACTGGTCTATTGTAGTGTTTTTATGAATTAACGCCTCACAGATCACAAGCACTTTTCCTATGATCTCTGCTGCATCAATCTCATAATTAGGATCTTTATAATATGTCTTGTATGATGCATTACTTCGATCTTATTCTTCCTTAAGTAATGATTCATACATAGACACCTCATAGGTTAATTCCATTAAGTTTTGAAACTCAGTTGAGTCGAACTTCTTTCGAAGCCTAAACTCTAAATCATTTTGAGCCAATCTCACAAATTGAGGTTCTGGTAGAATGATCCTACACTTGTTTCGTGCTCTTTTGAATCTGGCAATAAATTGAACAGCCTTCCCATCAGGCCTTTGACTTAACCTTGCCAAATCTGCCATAGAAACTTCTGGTTCTGTTTGAAAGAATTGGGCATGAAATGCCTCCTCCATTTGTTGCCAGGTTTGGATAGAGCCAGGTGTAAGGTTAATATACCATACAAAAGCTGCTCCAATTAGAGAATTTGAAAAAAGTCTTAACTTCATGTAATCATTATTGGTTAATTCACCACACTGGGCAGCAAACCTAACAATATGTTCTACCGTTGATTGGTTTCCATTTCCATAAAAAGAGCAAAATCTGGTATTCTAAACCCTCTTGGGTATTCATGTACCCTATCTATCCATTCTGGATATGGTTTTCTGTACACAGGAGTTTGAACCCCCCGAGCCATAGGTCCACATATTTCTCTAACAATATTAGCAATTTGGTCTCTAGGAACCATATTTTGTGCTTGTTGAACCACCACTGGAGGAACAAACACAAGATTTGGTAGACAACCTTATGCCTGAGGTCCTCTTGGTCCATAGGGAGGTATATTTGAGACTGGTTGTCCTTGTGGTGTTGGCTGCTGTTGAGGGTATAGGTGACCCCTCTGAGCCTGTCCTGCGAAAGGACCTGCGAAAGGTGTTGGAACAGGTGTTGTGTCTCTTCCAGTCGTAAGACACTCCTCCAACCCCCCAGGTACAAATTCGAACAAAGGATTAGTGAACCCCCTTGTGCCAGGTATGGCTTCGAACATGGGATTTGGAAACATCCTTATGCCATTTTCTTGTGTTGGCTTAGATCCACCAATTTGCATGGTTTCACTGTTAAGTAATGAGGCATTTTGATTTGTCACAAGCCTCGAAAGAGGCTCATACTAAAACTAAGGTGATGGTCTTTCATAGTTTTGATTACTAGTTTGACCATTGGTATGTCCATTACTTTGCATAGACTGTTTATCTCTAGCCAATCTTTGCTGAGGGACATTTGAAATTTCCTCTATATGCCTTGTGTTAGTTGGTTGATGGGTATTCATTCGATCCATAAAGGATATTGCCCATCTTTCCATTGTGTTCATTAACTGCTGTCCCATGGCATCTACTAGGCCTCCCTATGGATTCATTAGTTGAGTAGATGGAACAGTAGATGGTCCAACTCCATGGCCTCATCCAATATTTTGAACATGTGGTACTTGCTTCGAAGTGCTGGTCTATTCGACCATAGATTCTGATAAGATAGGCACTTCCACAGGATGTGTTATCACATTATCCTCTAGATTAGGTATTTCTACTTCTCCTTTCACACCTTCTTCCAAGCGTTCATTTTCTCTTTGTCTCCTACGTCTAGCCATTTTAATTAGTCCCACCGGGCGTGCTAAAAATATATGTTGGCTTTTTTGGCTTTCGAAGGTTAGTATTGTAATTTTAAGCGTCAGTAAGGATTAATCAGTCTTACAGAAGATTAATTGCCAATCAATTATCAGACGATTGTGTTTCAGTTCTTTCAACCTCAACGAAGATGACTTTTACTAGTGGCTTTATTTAGGAGAATTTAGCAAGTAACAATTAAATGAAGAACAATTGTAGCATTTCATTAAGTAAACATGAAAAACTTACAATGATCTAATTCAGCCTCGTAGAAGTTTATAATAACAAGTTACTTAAAACTATTCCTATGAATGAAGTGCAGTGTAGGAATTTGAAGTATAGAAATGTAAAGAACAAGAAATGTAAAAACTGAAGGAAAATAAAGTAGATAAAAACTGGTTTCCAGATTTGAGTCTGGGTCCTTCTTTCTGGGGCCCTCTCTGCTATTTATACTTCTCAATGATAACCGTCGAAATGAGCTTCTAACCATCGAATCATCCCTCCATGATCGCTGATCATGTTTCTTCACAGTTAGTTCCACTACGCCATGTTTGCAGTTAGGCTTCCCTCATAATTTTGAATTTAAATATATGAGTAACCGTTAAAGCCACGTCATCTTGCATCTCTTTGCTGATCCAGTGCTATGCAGATCCACAATAATCAATACTAATTGTCACGTGTGTGATTACAATTGAAGATTTGAATTGTTCTTCCGTATTGCCCTCATCCTGTCACGTGTTGAACTGTGATTGGCCTATACAAAATATGTAGCCAACAACCTCCAAGTGAACAAAGCAATCATTGGAAGGTTTGTGGTAGTTATGAATCTTGTCATCTTGTTTGGCTACCGGCCTCACATTGATCGCAATCTCCATGACTTCCGGCAGAGAGAGAATGACACTGTTCTTGCTTGATATTCTCTCCACTTTCACCTCTCTTTCTGGCGAGTTCCACACGGAGAGATGGCTTTCTGGTAGGAATACCTGCAAGAATGAAGTCAATTAGTATATTTTATTTTTGTTTTTTTGAAATGAAAAAATGTAGTTATGTGAGAAAATTATTATGTGACAGCTATCCATTATCTTATGAGGATGTAATAAACATGAGTTAACATATTCTATCGTAAATTTTTTTACACTATGTGATTGATTTAGGACACCACGTACATAAAGCAACGTGTGCTTCGGCACTACTAATTGTGTTGATAGAAATTGATATGATAATTTACTTCTCTTTTTAAACCTATGGTCCTAACTATACTTTTGTGTCATTTTTATATTTTAAATTTTAATTTTGTCAATTTATCTCCTAAAATTTTCATTTTGAGTTAAATTGATCAATTTCTAAAACTGTCATTTAAATTATTAATGAAATAATTATAAATTTTAACTATGCTCACCAAAAATGCGTTTTGTGTCATTTTATGCACCACAGTTTCAGTTTTGTAAATTTTCTCTCTCAATATTATAACATTTCATCAATGTTTTGTGACCAAAGTAACAAAATTGAAAGTGTTACGTAACACATTATTTTGTTAATTATTTAGATTGTCCAATAAAAATTAGAGTAAATTGATTTAAATTGAAAACTCTTAGGACAAAATTAACAAAATCAAATACTTGAAGAATTAAAAGTGACCCATAACGCATATTTTAGAGATAATAAATGTATTTTATTTTATTTTATTTTTAATCTTTCTTTTTTCTTTTGAAATTTGTTTTAAAAAATTATAAGTTAATTTGACAAAAATAAATATTAAAAAAATATTTTAAGTTCTTAGAAATTATCTCCGAGCCAAAAAAATTATATTAAAATAATAAATTTTTGATTTTCTGAATTTTTTTTTGCCAAATTAGTATTTATAAATTTTTCCGCCGCAAATTTTGAAAAGTAAACGAAAGAGAAGTCATGCATTGGTCCCTAAATACCTCATTTTCATAATAGGAGAATTTGAGGGGACAAAAATGCTTTAGACCATTAATTGGTGGTGGCTCTAATGATGTGGCAGTGGGTCTCACCCACTGCCACATGTGCTTTGTGCCTTGATTTTTGTTTTTTTTTTTTTTTTAAAATTGCTACCTCACTAGTGATGGAATTAGTAATGATAAATTAGTGGTATGTAGCATTGCTCTTGGGGGGGTCTATGTTGTTGTCCCATTTGCCTTGGTGGCCTTGACAGAGAAAATGTGTGAACCAAAATGGATACCCAATGCCTGAGTAATGTGAAGTCCCATTTGGCTTTCTTTTTTGAAAATTGTTTGAGGGCTGAAATTAATGGCTCGAATTTAATTCGAAATCTAAAATGATATCGTTTTGGGTTTCATTTTTTTTTTCCCTTTTTTTTCTTCCTTTTCTTGCTTTTTTTTTTTTTTTTTTCCTTTTACTTGTTGCAGAGGCGAGAGAGAGAAAGGATAGAAGAGAAGAGAATGAGAAAAGATGGGAGGATGAGGAAGAAAAGAAGACGGTGATGGTGGAGAGGAATATCGACGGTGATGGCGGTCGACGGTGATGGCGGTGATCGGAGTCGGATCTGATTCGGATCTGATTCTTTTCTTTTTTTTTTGGGCTGATGATGATGTGTTGATGATGATGATATTGATGAAGATGTTGTTGTTGATGATGATGATGTTGATGAAGATGTTGAAGTTGTTGATTTTTTTTTTTTTTTCCTAGTGGATCTGATTTGATCTGATTTTTTTTTTTTTTTTTAGTTGATGATGTGTTGATGAAGATGTTGTTGTTGATTCTTCTTCTTCCTTTCTCTTTTCTTCTTCTTCTTCTTCTTCTTCTTCTTCGTTTGCTTCTGCTTGTTCTTCATCATCTTCAAAACAGTGAGAAAGAAAAAAAGAAAAAAAAAAAAAATTTCAAAACGACGTCGTTTTGGATTCGGGGCAAATTCGAACTTGAGAATTTCGGGCCCTGTAGCAACTCTGTTTTTTTTTTTTTGACTTTTTTGACTATTGTGAGAAAAAAAAGTAAAATAATTATGATTTTGATGTGATATTTTATTTTATTAATTTTTTAGTCTATTTATCTTTTTGTGACTATTTGAATTTTTTTAGTCTTCCAATCCAACATGCCAAACAAGGGCACAATAAGTATATTATTTTCTGTCTTCCAACTACTTAATAAAAGTAAGTTAGTGTATTCCATCGGGAAAAAAATTTCATCACTTAATTGATTTACCAAGGCTTATTTTGACAAGCTAGCTAAAAGTCAACTTTTGACTTTTTAATTTTTTAAAATTATATCATCTTTTTACTTTTTAACACAATTTTTTAAAAAAGTCAAAAAAAAATTAAAAAATTAATTTTTAACCTATTTTTCAAAATAATCCAAGTAATTATCCGTTAAATTATTCACTACTAACGGTTTAAAAAAGTTAAAAAAATTTTTTTTTTTTAATTAAATGCCCCGCCCTCTTTAATGGGTTGGCAATTTTTTTTTATGGGTCAATGCCTTTTGGGTAGAAAGTAGAAACTCTGTGCTTTTAAGTTAAAAGTGACAATTGACATTGACATGAACCTTCCAACCTGGTTCAAGAATTGAATAATCTTTGTCGGTCTGTAATAACTGGAGGAGCCTTCAAAGCGAAGCCAACACCACATGTAGCTATTGCCCATTCCCAATTCAGTATTAATTTTTTGATTTTTTTAAGTGATTTTTTTAATAAAAAATTAGATTCTTTTAAATAAAAAAGTTGACTTTTTTCAATTAAAAAAATGGAAAAAGATTTGTGACTCGAAAACAACGAAGCACGAAAGCCTCGAATTCGTGAAACGACGTCGTTTCACGAATTTTTTTTTCTTCTTCTTCCTCGTGTTTGTCTGCAACTCTGAAACGGTGAGGGAGAGGGAGAGGGAGAGAGAGGGAGAGAGGGAGAGGGAGTCCGCCGGCGATCGCGTCGCCTCGGCCGCCGATCGCGTCTCCGCCGATCGCATGCCTCTGCCTCCCCTCTGCTCCGATCGTCGCAGCTCCGCCCCGCCGCTCCTCCGCCATGGTTGATGGCCCCTCCAGCTCCGCCCCACCCCGCCCCGCCCCGCCTCGCTGCACCTCCGCCCTGGTTGATGGCCCCTCCAGTTCCGCCCCGCCCCGCCTCCTTCTTCTTCCTTCGCCTTCTCTTCTTCTTCTTCTTCTTCCTTCGTTTCTGATTTTCTTCATCTGAAAAAAAAAAAAAAAAAAAAATTCAAATCGCCGAAAACGGCGTCGTTTGGATTTCGGGGCAGATTCGTGCAAGCCCTTTCGAGCTGCCAATCGCAACTCTAAAAAAATTAAAAAGTTAAAAAATTGACCTTTTTAGTCTCTTTCCAAAATGCCCCTCATTCTTGCAATCTTGGGTGGATTTATTGGATTTCTAGCTGATTTCTTGGATACTTTCCGGTCAAATTTTTCTGGTTATAGTAACCTCAATTGCTTTGAAGGTGATGGTTGACATTGCTCTTTTTAGACAACTGTAAATTGTTTTTCAATAATATTTATATGTAAATAGAATTTTTTTTTTTTTTAAAATTACTAAGCACAAAAGTATTAGAATTCACATTATAAATACATGTTTTCTCTTCATTTGGTCCACAGAGTGAAAATAAAAAGTCAACGTTTTCTTAAAATATGCATGGCAATTCGGGAAAAACTATAGAACGGGTAATGTTATATGTGATTTGAAAAATAATAAATATTTTATTGCTATGATTTTTTATTTAATTGAATTAATTGAAAAATAAAATTTTCAACTGCTTTCTTTATACAATACTAAAATTATCTAAATTATTAATTGAAATAAATTTATGACATCATTAAAAGTTATTAATTGACTTGATAATTTATTAATAAAGTGAACTATTTGTTATAAAATTAAAAATATTAAGAAGTGTAATATAATTTCTATAACCATAGGAATAATTCGTATTTTAAGCAAATTTCAATAGGTGTATTTATAATTTACCTTTAAAAATAATAGGTATCATATAAGTATACTAACTATTTTTTTTTTAAAAAAAAAAAAAAATTGTGCATGTACATAAAAGGACAAATATCTAAAATTTTGAAAAAATGACTTAATTTTCTAAACAACTTATATTATGAGAATTGAGATTTGTGCTGTGTCATAAGACATAACAGGATATTGTGAGGCCTATTGAGGACTTGTCTCGAGTCTCTTTTTGTGATTCAAACTGTTTATATTATAAGTTTTATTGAGTAGATTATTTATGTAAAAAATCAAGTTAATTGGACATATGTAATATTATAACAAGACCACATTTATGTGTTAAAAAATAAACGGTTAATATGATTTTAATAATTTTTCAAAAATAATTAGGATATGATCATAGGATTACGGATGTCCGATTGATTTAATTTTTTGTATGGATATTAACAAACCCTACAATATAAATAATTCAAATTATCAAAATAAACCCGAAAAAATTCATGATGCTCCTCACAGTAGGAATGATGTGTCTTGTGGCATAGCAACAACCCTCCGTCCATATTATGAAACTTCATTGATTAAGAAAAAAAAGTCATAAAACGTAATGGAAAATATGATTTATAGGTAAAATCTCCAATAATTAATATAAAAGCATGTATTTCATGTAAATAATTTATTTATTAATTTATTTTTATTTTTATTTTTTAAAGAAAGAGAGTAAACTATACCGACTACATAATTACTCACAATTAATGGGTTCAATGCGATTGTTCTATAATTAAAAAAAGGCCCTAAAGTTTTGAGCTAACAACTTTCAGCAAAGAGTTCTCAACCCATTTAAGAGAAAAGGGGCTGGGTCGATGATCCTTTTTGCTTTTGGGTTGGAAAAGTGCACTGTTTGGGCCGAACTCCTCAATCCTTCAAATTAAATAAAAACTAGCATTTTCTACTGATGCAAATGTGTGGGTTAATAAATAAATAAAATAAAATTTTATTTTATTTTTTTAACCGGGCATAGATAAGAATTTAAAATTCAAGCAACAATTATTAATAATTATTATTATTTGGATTAACTTCCAAGTGATTATGAGATTATGGGTGAATTTTTAAGAAATAATGAAGGGTATCGTAGAAACAAAAAATTTCACTTGACATATAGAAAAATAAAGATTTCAATATACAAACTTTAGTGTTTACTTTATATAGTATAAATTTAATTATTTTTAATCATTTAATTATGTGATTCAGACCATGTTTTTGATTGAGATCATATAAAAAAATATGATTGTTTAAAAAACCAATTTAATGAAACAAACCCATATAACAAACCCAAATAATTAAGACAAAAAAGTTGTTTGCAGGTGATAAAAGAAGTAAGTGAAGAAAATATGGATTAAAATTGAATGAAAATTTACCCATAAGTCCTAGTTTCTGAAAAGTTGAACCATTTAGTCCTAAAAGTTTTCTTATGCTCCATTTAGTCCCATTTGTACATCAATCTAATGTTCGAAACATTAATCTGATATTCGAAATCTAATGTTCGAAACATTAATTTGATGTTCGGAATCTAATGTTCGAAACATTAATCTGATGTTTGAAACATTGTAATAGGACCTTTCAGTCTATAAGAAAACTTTTAGGACTAAACAGTGTATAAGTTATTAATTTGAGATTTATTGGTGCATCCCCCTTAATTGAAACCATAACAAATGATTTGATTATTTTAAAAATTAATTTATGATATGAATTCTATTAGAAACAATTGAGGGGAATTGATTAACCAATTCCAAATAATAGAGATAAAGATTAGTAAATGAGGTACCCACAGCAGATATGATTGCTTGGATTCAAATCTTGTTGTATATGTTGCAGTTTTGCCTTCTTCTACTTTTCTTGCAATCGAATATACACAAATTGGGTTAATTTTTTATTGTTATCTAGGTTTGGTATTCATTTTCTCAGTTTGATTTATTTTTAAAAATAGTAACTAATTTGACAAAAATAAATAATAAAGATATTTGAGTGTTTTTTTATTTTGATTTTAAATTTTTTTTCTTTTTTAAATTTTCACCTTAGCCCAACCGTTGTTTCCCAATAAATATTGGGCCTACTTCATTAAAGCCCAATCTCCACCTGTAATTCCCTCCACTCACTAATTTCTAATTCACTGAGTTAACTCGCCAACACGACTTCCGAGGCCACACCAGAAAAAAAAACCCTAATTCCCAACTCAGCTCCTTCTCCAAATTTTCAAGATCAGCGAATCCATTGCACCCTAACGGTACGTTCCCTGTTTCTCTCACTTCTTCAAGAACTCTCTCATTCACAATTCACTCAATTTTGCGGCAACAAACAGCGAAATTAGGGTTCAATTTTCAAATGTACATTGGGTTTTATCGTTGCATAGTTGCTGTAGAGTTTCAATTAGATTGATGAAATTTAGTTTTTTTTTTTTTGAATTGGAATCACTGATTTTCGGGATAGTGAAGATGGGTTTGGAGTAAAAACGTGAATTCATGTGAATTTCATGACTCTGATTTTGTATTCTGTCGTGAATGAAGCTGTGTCAGTTAAAGATGCTAATAACTGATGAAATATGTATATGCCCATGTGGTTATTGTTAGTTTTATGTGTCTTATGGGTAGTATCACTGAAGATCAATGTGTGGTTTTGGGTTTGTTAATGGAGTTTCAAGTTCAGGGTCTTTGAAATTGAGTTAACTAGCTAGGGGGAAGATTTGGGACACAGCTATGGGTACCCCGGTTTCAGATGGATCAGTTTCGAAGCGGTCATTGAGAAGGAAATCAGGTGTGCCAAATTATGATGAGAATTTAATGGATGAGTTCATAGAGAAACATTTGGGTGGTTCTTTAAAGAAAAGGAATAGAACCAAGAAAGATTTGGAGAAAGAAACCGAAACCGAGGCAATGATAGCTTTCTCGTTAGGTTTCCCAATTGATGCATTGCTTCAAGAGGAAATTGAAGCCGGGGTTGTGAGTGAATTGGGTGGGAAAGAACAAAATGATTACATTGTCGTGAGGAACCATATTCTCGCGAAGTGGAGAGATAATGTACGGACATGGCTTTCGAAAGGACAAATTAAGGAAACTGTTAGCAACGAATATGAGCATTTGATATGTTCGGCTTATGACTTTCTTTTGTATAATGGGTACATAAATTTTGGGGTTTGGCCATCATTCACATCTCATATTCCTGAAGAGGCAACTGAAGGGTCTGTGATTATTGTTGGTGCAGGACTTGCTGGGTTGGCAGCAGCAAAGCAGCTCTTGTCATTTGGCTTCAAGGTGATTGTTCTTGAAGGAAGGAATCGACCTGGGGGTAGAGTTTATACTCAGAAGATGGGTCAAAAGAGTCAATATGCTGCTGTAGATCTTGGTGGCAGCGTAATTACCGGTATACATGCCAATCCCTTGGGTGTCTTGGCTAGACAACTTTCTATTCCTCTT